>CM060416.1:2683820-2950046 GCA_030545235.1 Helianthus tuberosus | reverse complement strand
ATAAATCGGGTCAGAACTGAGGTCAAAGCAAAAGTCAAACTTTTGCGTCTCCCGGTTCCGAATCGGTTCAAGACATAAAGTTGTCGAATCAAACAAGTTTAGACAAGTTATAATATTTATTTTCAAGTTGTATGACTGATAAAATAGATTACACGCCTTCCGTATCATTACATATGCGATTAACATTTCTATTGACTTTTCGGAAGAAGTTTGACTCGATCAATCGACATAGTTAAGATTGAAATCAGTGGGTGACCTTTTAGGGGTTTATTACCCATATAAATACCAACTTATTACCACTTTCGATTCGACAAAATTCTGGACCATTTGTGTTTCATCGCGAAGTCAAACCGTAGTTACGACGGTTTGATTTCTAGGCTATTAACTAAGCATAAATGAATTGAAGAAGATCAAGGGTACTTACACAAGTCTTATGCACGATTTGGAATGTTTGGGATCTGCTGGAAAGCTCCTCAAAATGACCAGAAGTGAATGCAAGATGAATGATCAAATTTGCAAAGAATGTGGGTCTTCTTATGGTGTTCAAACATGCATGGATCATCGACAACTAAGTCTAGGAGGAAACAATAACATCCACAAGTCCCCTACTAGCTAAAAACCACTTTAGGGCAGCCCAAGGTATGCCAAAAATCGATCAAAGTCGGTTAACGAACATGCAGGACATCTGTGCATGTTTTCTGTCCAGATAAGGCAGTCGCGTAGCGCGACTGCCAAGACCTTCATGCTCGCGCTACGCGAGGGTGGTGATGACCTGATCAACAAGTTTCATTAATTGCAATTTCAGTCCCTGGTCCCCCGAAAGGTCGTTTTCACTTGGTTTTCTTGCATTTTGAGACTTTATATTTGACATGTGGGGCTTTAAGACTTATACCATCTTTGTTAAGTCCTCGGGTAACTTTGTGATCACCCGAAAAGCCCTAAATTTCAATGTTGACGATTCTAACCCTTACACACGGATTTTATCATAACTTTCTCATACGGTAACGAAACTTGGTGAAATTTTTATGGTAGATTCTAGTGAGCATATTTAATCGTTACAAGGCTTCGGGTTTGTCAAAAGGTCACTCTGAGGTATAACTTAAACATGTTGGCACATTTAACCCCTGTAGTTTGTAATCTCTCACTTTCTTTCACAATTCGCTTCGTATGATCCATGATCTATTCGTTTAAGGTTATAAACATCATGTAGGGTTATTGCAAAGTATATTTATTCATTGTTGACACTTTGAACCCTTATATTTACACAGTTTCACTGTTTGTCAACTTTAGTCCTTCAAGAACATTCTTTCACACGTTCAAACCTATGACACGTGTCAACACATTATAGGACGTAAATTTTCGGGGTGTTACATCCTCACCCCCTTAAAATAAATCTCGACCCGAGATTTACTGAAACAAGTAAGGGTACTTTTCTTTCATCGTGGATTCAACCTCCCACGTGAATTCGGGACCTCTTCGGGCATCCCATTTGACCTTTACAAAAGGTATATGCTTCCTTCGAAGCTTCCTTACCTGTCGATCTTCGATCGACAAAGGTTTTTCCACAAATTTCAAGCTCTCATCGATATGCACATCTGTATGGGGTATAACCACTGATTCGTCAGCGGAGTCAGCGAAACACTTCTTCAGATTGCAGATGTGGAACACATTGTGTATACTACTGAGCTCTTCAGGTAAGTTTAACTTATAGGCGACTGACCCGACACGTTCGATAACCTCGAAAGGTCCTACGTATCTCGGGCTTAGCTTACCTTTCTTACCAAATCGCATCACTCCCTTCCAGGGTGACACTTTAAGTAGGACTTTTTCACCCACTTCGAAGTGAAAATCCTTTCGACTTGGATCAGCATAACTCTTCTGCCTATCCCGGGCAGCTTTGAGACGATCACGAATCTGGGTAATCTTGTCCGTCGTCTCGAACACTATCTCCGGTCCAGATAATTGGACATCTCCAACTTCTGCCCAACAAACGGGCGATCTACACTTTCTACCGTATAATGCCTCAAAAGGCGCAACCTTGATGCTGGTATGGTAGCTATTGTTGTAGGAGAATTCAACCAACGGTAGGTGCTTATCCCAGCTACCGCTCAAGTCAATCGCACATGCTCGAAGCATGTCTTCCAACGTTTGAATAGTACGCTCACTCTGACCGTCTGTCTGTGGATGGTAAGCCGTACTAAAGTTCAAACGTGTGCCCAAAGATTGTTGGAAGCTTTTCCAAAAATGTGATGTGTATCTAGTATCTCGGTCAGAGATAATAGACACAGGTATGCCATGTAAAGCTACAATCTTATCCACATACAGTTGGGCTAACATATCGGAGCTGTAGGTCTCCTTAATAGGTAGGAAATGTGCTGACTTAGTCAGTCGGTCAACTATCACCCAGATGGTGTCATTTCCTTTCCTTGTCTTGGGTAATTTGGTGATAAAATCCATAGTTACCATTTCCCACTTCCATGTAGGAAGTTCAGGCTGTTGTAGCAAACCTGACGGTTTTTGATGTTCTGCCTTGACTTGTGCACACGTCAAGCATTTAGCTACATAGGTAGCTACAGACTTCTTCAAGCCTATCCACCAATAGTTTGCCCTTAGATCCTGGTACATTTTATCAGCTCCAGGATGAACAGAATATTTAGAGCTGTGGGCTTCCTGGAGGATAACATCTCGTAGTCCTTCATAAATTGGAACCCATATCCGTCCATTCAATCTAAGAATTCCATCCTTACTAAGAGATAACTGCTCCTCAGTTACTCCTAGCTTTTCCTTAGGATAGTTAGCTTCCAACACAGCTTCCTTCTGTGCAGCTAACAACCTTTCTATCAAGTTGTTCTTTATTTCCATGCTCTTGGCATTGATTCGGATGGGTTTCACCCTCTCCTTCCGACTCAAGGCATCGGCGACTACATTCGCCTTGCCGGGATGGTATCTTATTTCACAATCGTAATCATTCAGAGTTTCCATCCAACGGCGTTGCCTCATGTTCAAGTCCTTCTGGTTGAACAGATGTTGAAGGCTCTTGTGATCAGAATAGATCACACATTTGATTCCATATAAGTAGTGCCTCCACAGTTTTAGTGCGAATACAACGGCACCCAACTCCAAGTCGTGGGTGGTGTAATTCTTTTCGTGCACCTTTAACTGACGTGAAGCATAGGCAATGACTTTGCCTTTCTGCATAAGCACACATCCCATCCCGGTGTGTGATGCATCACAATAAACTACAAACTCCTCTATTCCTTCAGGCAATGTTAGTACCGGAGCATTGCTCAACTTTTGTTTCAGAATATCGAAGGATTCCTGCTGCTTAGGACCCCAGTCAAACTTAATCTTCTTACGTGTCAGCGAAGTCAGGGGTGCAGCAATCCTTGAAAAGTTTTCTATGAATCGCCTATAGTATCCTGCCAAACCTAGGAAGCTACGAATTTCTGTAGGCGTCTTTGGCTCATGCCAATTCATGACAGATTTAACTTTAGCGGGATCGACTTGGATACCACGCTCACTAACAACATGTCCAAGAAATTGGACGGCTCGAAGCCAGAATTCACACTTTGAGAACTTGGCATAGAGCTTCTCTTTATGAAGTAGTTCCAGTATGCAGTGAAGATGCTTCTCATGGTCAGCTTGGTTCTTTGAGTAGATGAGAATGTCGTCGATGAAGACGATGACGAATTTGTCTAAGTGCGGCTTGCAAACGCGATTCATGAGATCCATGAATGCGGCCGGTGCATTAGTGAGCCCAAAAGGCATCACTAGGAACTCGTAATGACCATAACGAGTCCTGAATGCTGTTTTGTGCACATCCTCATCTCTAACCTTCAATTGATGGTAGCCTGACCTCAAGTCAATCTTCGAGAAGAAACTTGCCCCTTGAAGTTGATCGAACAGATCGTCGATTCTGGGCAAAGGATACCTATTCTTGATAGTAACCTTATTAAGCTCACGGTAGTCGATGCACAGACGCATCGATCCATCTTTCTTCTTAACAAATAAAACCGGTGCTCCCCAAGGAGACGAACTAGGTTTGATGAAACCTTTAGCTAGCAAATCATCTAGCTGCGTCCTCAATTCCTTCATCTCTGTTGGTGCCAACCTATAAGGCGCCCTTGCAACTGGTGCTGATCCAGGAATAATGTCGATTCTGAATTCCACTTGCCTATCTGGTGGCAAACCAGGTAGTTCTTCAGGAAATACTTCGGGGTATTCAGAAATGACTGGGATCTCTCCAAATCTTGGGTTTCGGTTCATCAATAATCACTTGTGCCATGTAGATGACACAACCCTTCTTCAAACACTTAGAGTCTTTGAGTATAGACATTTTCTCGGGCAGCCCATACTGGGTATCTCCCTGGATAGTAAGTGATTCACCAGACGAAGTCTTGATCCTCACTTGCTTCTTATTGCAAATAATCTGGGCCTGGTTATGAGATAACCAGTCCATACCCAAAACTATGTCGAAACCGGCTAGTTTTAAAGGAAGTAGGGACAAAGGAAAAGAGTGATTCTTAATGGATATGAAACATCCATCTAATAAGGTTGAAGCGGTTTCTAAAGTGCCATCTGCTAGTTCCACCTCATACTTCACACTTAAAGTTCTAACAGGTAGTTTTAACAATTCACAAAACTTATTATCTACAAACGACTTATCAGCGCCCGAATCAAATAACACTCTCGCATAAACATCATTTACGAGAAAGGTACCTGTTATCACGTTGTCGTCCTTGACGGCTTCCTTAGCATCCATTCTGAAGACCCTCGCATTGGTCTTCTTCCCCTCTTCATTCTTCCTTGTAAATTTTGGGCAGTTGGATTTGATATGCCCCTTTTCATTGCAACTATAACACGTTGCATCCTTTATCTTCTTGCACTCCAGGGTCTTATGTTCCGTAGACTTGCATATCCCACAAGGCCTTTGCTGGTATTCGGATTTTGAGTCAAGTCTGCACTTTCCAAAATGGTGCTTCCTGCAAATTTTACATCTGGGTTTTTCACCCGACTGCTGACCATCTTTCTTGAATCCTGACCCCTTCTTTTGGTCATTGCTACCCTTCTGTTTCTTGTCTGAACGCCGTGAGTTGTCATCCTCACGCTTTCTTTTCTCGGTATCAGTTTTCCTCAGTGACCTCAGCCTGACAGCATCTGAGGTCAGAGACAACGATATGTCCGTTACCGACCGAAAAGTGGTTGGTCTGGAGGCTTTTACACTTGCTTTGATCTCCGGTTCCAAACCCCCGATAAAACGAGCTATACGTTTAGGCTCCGGAGTCACCAAATAAGGGACCAACCTTGACAAGGTATTGAAAGTAGTAAGGTAGGCCTGACAGTCCAGGTTTTTCATGACCAGCGCCAGGAAGTCAGATTCAATTCTCTCAACCTCATGTTGAGGGCATAAATTTTCTTTGATTAGTGCCATGAACTGTTCCCAGGTCATGTTGTATAATGGGACTTTCCCTGTGGCTTGGATCAAAGATCTCCACCAGGCTAAGGCTTCTCCTTTGAAGGACTGTGAGACAAACTTCACAATGTCCCTATTATGGCAACCACTAATATCCACCACAGTATCCATTTCATCCATCCATCCACGTCATGCAATCAACAGCTCCTTTTTCCCCATTGAAGTCTCTGGGTTTGCACGACACGAAGTATTTATAGGTGCAACCCCTATTACGAGGTTCTTGGTTCTGTACGACCCTTTGGGATGGATTACTCCTTCGATTCGAGGAGTGGTGAGAATTACTGTTGTGGGCAGTCTGGGTCCTGGAGGGTGTTCTAGTGTGTGATGCAGAATGGGTCCTCGTATGGGTACCACTTGATCCATGGTGTTGTCTATCCATAGCTCTATTAACCGCATTGTCTATCATAGCTTGCAACTCTGCACCCGCTACGTTTACATGGGCATTATCATTCACTATCCCTGGGTGACTGTTGACCTCGTTTGAGTCTGCCATGTAGCTTAAACTGTAACATATCGACAATAATTTATTGGTGAGTTTATCATATAATTGTCTTTTATGGCAATTTTTATTAACCGTGGTAACATAGACCATATATGGTTAATTTCTTACTCACATTTATTTAGGATTTCTAATATAATTTTATCCTAATTATAAAACAATAACAGTTTTTTTTTTATTAGCACATAAGGCCTAGTCACAGGGACAATTTGGACTATAAGCTATGATTTCAGAGAATCAAAGCATGAAGGTTTGAACAAAGTTCATTACCTTTATCAGACAGGGTCACAGACTAATACTGTCTTTTGTCTCATATGAAAATGAGAAGGGCCCGTAGGCATTCCATTACCAATGGATGGTAAAAAGAACTGATCATATTTATTAATGATTTAACCCATGATTCAGAGATCATTTATTTGGGTTTAGAATCTTTGAAAAGATCCATATATAATAATAACACGTATGTTTTTAACGAATCATGTCTGCCAGGAGTGTTAACATGTTTTCAGATGTTAACAGGGATTTGAATCTTTTTAACTAGTTTTACCATCTGGGCCAGGTCTTAAAATGACATGCAGGCTAGGTTATACTTTTAAGATCCTTAATAAAAATAACATAGGCAGATAGACTTTTAAAAAGGAAAAATTCTGATTTATTTATTTCATATACAATTTAAGTATGCATAACATGGCAAAGATGAAATTTATAGACTTACATTCCATTAAACTAAAAGTAGTATATTTTGCCCTAAACGGGACTTTTCACAGAAACAGATGCCCACGCAGGAGCTATACATATAATACATGTCCTCGCAGGGACCGTTTACAAACCTAAGTGTCCACGTAGGGACTAATAAAGACAAGGAAATACAACAATATATATATGGGGATTTAACGATCCCTTTTCTTCTTTCCCTTAAGCAAGTTTTCCAAACCACTCATAAATCCCTCGTTCTTCCTACGTTCCTTCTGGAAGTCTCGCTCCACTTTGGCCAGTCTTCGACGGAGTTCCTCCTGCTCAGGAGGAGGAGCCCGTGGTGGCTGGTACTGTGGTGGCGGCTGAACAGGTGCTTGATACCCCCGAGCTGCGTATCCCATTCCCTAAGGGGGTCCGTATGGTCCCTCAGGATTATTATGGGCATGGTAGCTTGATGCCACGTTGTAAGGATCATCAGCATAATTATAGCCATGGTATGCTGGTGGTCCATATGGGTTGTAAGCTGCCGGAGCAGTATAAGCAGGGATTGGGTGGCCAAAACCCGGTGATGGCGGTACAATAGGTGCTGAATTCACCTCCGAAACTGGGACAAAAGGTCCACCCATATGTGGGACTTCATGAGTAGGCGGGTAATGGCTACCGCTAGAGTGTTGAGGGGTGTTGAGACGAAAATCAACTTCTCGTGCTGAGATCCGTGCGCCAGTCCTCCTACGTCTTGGTGGCTCTGGAGGCTCTAGATGCACTGGCGGCGGTGGAGGCGGTGGCGTGACTGCCTCATAACGTGGATCCCCAGAGGGATCTTGCTGCTGCAGTGGCGGCTGCTGGTGAGGTGAGGAGTGTTCAGATGGTGTATAGTACCACTCACACCGTTCGAATCGTGCCATGTGACTATCCGGACCTTGGTATGGTGTTCCGTGAAAGGACGAACCGTCTGATATCACGAAAGGATGGTTCAAGGATCCGGTTGAAGCCTCGACGGGATCTGTGTCCTCATCCATATCTTGATCACCCGAAAAGTGATCCTCTGGTCCTAGTGGGTTAAAACCCACGTGCTCTGGTAGGTACTCTGCTGGGTTAAACTGACCCTGGAAGACAGGAGTAGGGTCGCCAAAGAAACGTTGCGGGTTGTGGGGTTCGTTCTCTGACCGAGGCCCATAAGAGTCCTGACATGGAGGTGTTGAGGCGTGCGAAAAAGATCGTCTGGCAGAGTCTTCATATGTCCTCCATAGCTCCCTCGTTTCGTCATTCCTTGTAGAAGAAGTTCGTCGGTATGAAGGCCCTGCCTCATGGTCGTTAGGGGCGCTAGCTGGCTCCTTTCCTCGACCACCTCGTCTAAATCTTGGCGGCATTATTGTACCTGTTAAAATACACAGGGTAATAACAAGGAAAAATAAAGGACAAAATTTAAATAAATAAAAATTTGAACAATTTGGATTATTCCTAAGTTCTTTGTCTAGACTCGAAGATTTAGGAATGTGCAATTGTGTAACTGAGATTAAACACAAAAGGTTAGTGTTTAATTCACTCAGTGTTGGCTCTGATACCAACCTGTCACACCCCGAATTTCCACGTGTCACCGGTGGGCCCGGTAGGGGAGTATCGTGACGTGGTTGGCAACATAATAGTCAAACAACACAATATTTAAATGCACAGCGGAAGCAAAGTATAGATTTAATTCAACCAAACGATATTGTAATATTAAGTATCACAAATAGTCGAATATAAATCCACAGGTAGATCAAATAAAAGGAAACAAATGTTCAACAGTTTATGACATCCAAGCTGGCGAGACTTAATGTGGATGCTAGGAGACAAGCCAGCCTATTTCGCGTAGTACCTGCACTTAACCTTTTTAAGAAAATACGTCAGTTTACACTGGTAAATACAATCAACCGACTCATTTTGAAAAGAGTTTAAGAAAATGCATTTAAGGCACAAGGCACAAATAATATTTTATAACTTGGGATAATTATGTAAATATATAAACTTGTAAACGAATTATATGTTTCTTATGCGTTCAGTAGCCCGATCCGTAGACCGGGTTAAAGATCAATGGACACACCACTTTATATAATGAGACACTGACAGGTGTACGCCTACACCTGAGTGCTAAGGTCGTGGCCATTTCGTAAAATGATGCCAGGGATATCCGGGACATGGTCATTAACCCCCCAAAGGCTTTAAACAAACAAAACATTTCAAAACAGAGCATATCAATGATTTAACCTCTATTCGATTAAAGATTCAATGCTGGACCAAGCGGTATTCTATATACCGTACCCCAAGCCCGTATAGGGAAAATAAGTTAAAAGTATTTACCTGAGTAAGTATAGTTCAAAATCAGCGAGTGCAAGTATCTTTTACTGGTTCTCCTAATCTGGAACGAAGGTTTATAATAACCTATTAGAATCCTAACGGGTCTTTAGTTAAGCTTACGCTTAAACCGGTTAGTTTTAAAGATACGGTTCGTACGCACGATTAAGCGAAGACCGGATAGAATGTGATTTAGTCCCGACAAGTTTGAAGACTTGCTTAATATGGGTATATGATACACATTCTGGATTTTGAGATAAAACCGATAAGGTTTGACCCGTTTCGGCTAATTTATGTAAACTAGTTACATAAACCGGACCGAACGCGCATGAAGCGTAACGGGTATCCGTAAGAGTCCTAAACAGGTTTCCTAAGTTAAAATGCCTTAAATAAGTTGTGATATCATTAGGATATCACCCATGATGCCCAAAGTGAGTTTAATCTCTTAATAAGCCCCGTAGGGGTATTTTGGTCATTTTAAAGATTAAAAAAAGGGTTTAATTAGACACCTGTGATCCGGGTCTGAGTTGATCAGTAAAATAGCTTATTTTAACAGGTTATAACCTTTGGTAATAAGTCTTATATACTAAAATAGTTTTAAACCCAAACTATGCGTTAAATACGCGTATAAAGTCATTTTAAGCGATGTACGGTTTAAAATACGATTCTGAGTTTTCTGATCAAATAAACAGGCTCAAAATACTCCATTTATTATTTAAAATCGGTAGCAATTGGATTGGCGTTAAAAGGGTTTGTAAAACTCATTTTATGGCCGAAAAGGGTATTTTTGGTATTAACCGAATCAAGGCGATAAACCTAGCTTATGATCAGTTTAAAAATAATTAAAAATCTTTAAAAATCCCAAAATATTATATCACATCAGTGGGTAAAAGGTTTGATGTTAAAAATTGGGTTTAGATAGGCTTTACGCTAATGACGCCGTTTAATTACTTAAAAGCATTCAAATTACGTCATTAAGCATAACTCCTAATCTAGACCTCCAACTGATGTGAAATTTTAGTTACATGTCTAAAAATCAGTAACTAAGATTATGGCACTTTCACATTTCCAAAAATCTCGTTTTATGGTCATAAGGGCATTACGGTCAATATTTAGGCGTTTAACGGAAACTTCGGACGATTAGGGATTCGAGTGGTATAAACGCAGAGGCTTATACACACATGCAACTAGGTCCTAATGGAACTTTATGGCATGTCTAAACCTATATAAATCGGGTCAGAACTGAGGTCAAAGCAAAAGTCAAACTTTTGCGTCTCCCGGTTCCGAATCGGTTCAAGACATAAAGTTGTCGAATCAAACAAGTTTAGACAAGTTATAATATTTATTTTCAAGTTGTATGACTGATAAAATAGATTACACGCCTTCCGTATCATTACATATGCGATTAACATTTCTATTGACTTTTCGGAAGAAGTTTGACTCGATCAATCGACATAGTTAAGATTGAAATCAGTGGGTGACCTTTTAGGGGTTTATTACCCATATAAATACCAACTTATTACCACTTTCGATTCGACAAAATTCTGGACCATTTGTGTTTCATCGCGAAGTCAAACCGTAGTTACGACGGTTTGATTTCTAGGCTATTAACTAAGCATAAATGAATTGAAGAGGATCAAGGGTACTTACACAAGTCTTATGCACGATTTGGAATGTTTGGGATCTGCTGGAAAGCTCCTCAAAATGACCAGAAGTGAATGCAAGATGAATGATCAAATTTGCAAAGAATGTGGGTCTTCTTATGGTGTTCAAACATGCATGGATCATCGACAACTAAGTCTAGGAGGAAACAATAACATCCACAAGTCCCCTACTAGCTAAAAACCACTTTAGGGCAGCCCAAGGTATGCCAAAAATCGATCAAAGTCGGTTAACGAACATGCAGGACATCTGTGCATGTTTTCTGTCCAGATAAGGCAGTCGCGTAGCGCGACTGCCAAGACCTTCATGCTCGCGCTACGCGAGGGTGGTGATGACCTGATCAACAAGTTTCATTAATTGCAATTTCAGTCCCTGGTCCCCCGAAAGGTCGTTTTCACTTGGTTTTCTTGCATTTTGAGACTTTATATTTGACATGTGGGGCTTTAAGACTTATACCATCTTTGTTAAGTCCTCGGGTAACTTTGTGATCACCCGAAAAGCCCTAAATTTCAATGTTGACGATTCTAACCCTTACACACGGATTTTATCATAACTTTCTCATACGGTAACGAAACTTGGTGAAATTTTTATGGTAGATTCTAGTGAGCATATTTAATCGTTACAAGGCTTCGGGTTTGTCAAAAGGTCACTCTGAGGTATAACTTAAACATGTTGGCACATTTAACCCCTGTAGTTTGTAATCTCTCACTTTCTTTCACAATTCGCTTCGTATGATCCATGATCTATTCGTTTAAGGTTATAAACATCATGTAGGGTTATTGCAAAGTATATTTATTCATTGTTGACACTTTGAACCCTTATATTTACACAGTTTCACTGTTTGTCAACTTTAGTCCTTCAAGAACATTCTTTCACACGTTCAAACCTATGACACGTGTCAACACATTATAGGACGTAAATTTTCGGGGTGTTACATCCTCACCCCCTTAAAATAAATCTCGACCCGAGATTTACTGAAACAAGTAAGGGTACTTTTCTTTCATCGTGGATTCAACCTCCCACGTGAATTCGGGACCTCTTCGGGCATCCCATTTGACCTTTACAAAAGGTATATGCTTCCTTCGAAGCTTCCTTACCTGTCGATCTTCGATCGACAAAGGTTTTTCCACAAATTTCAAGCTCTCATCGATATGCACATCTGTATGGGGTATAACCACTGATTCGTCAGCGGAGTCAGCGAAACACTTCTTCAGATTGCAGATGTGGAACACATTGTGTATACTACTGAGCTCTTCAGGTAAGTTTAACTTATAGGCGACTGACCCGACACGTTCGATAACCTCGAAAGGTCCTACGTATCTCGGGCTTAGCTTACCTTTCTTACCAAATCGCATCACTCCCTTCCAGGGTGACACTTTAAGTAGGACTTTTTCACCCACTTCGAAGTGAAAATCCTTTCGACTTGGATCAGCATAACTCTTCTGCCTATCCCGGGCAGCTTTGAGACGATCACGAATCTGGGTAATCTTGTCCGTCGTCTCGAACACTATCTCCGGTCCAGATAATTGGACATCTCCAACTTCTGCCCAACAAACGGGCGATCTACACTTTCTACCGTATAATGCCTCAAAAGGCGCAACCTTGATGCTGGTATGGTAGCTATTGTTGTAGGAGAATTCAACCAACGGTAAGTGCTTATCCCAGCTACCGCTCAAGTCAATCGCACATGCTCGAAGCATGTCTTCCAACGTTTGAATAGTACGCTCACTCTGACCGTCTGTCTGTGGATGGTAAGCCGTACTAAAGTTCAAACGTGTGCCCAAAGATTGTTGGAAGCTTTTCCAAAAATGTGATGTGTATCTAGTATCTCGGTCAGAGATAATAGACACAGGTATGCCATGTAAAGCTACAATCTTATCCACATACAGTTGGGCTAACATATCGGAGCTGTAGGTCTCCTTAATAGGTAGGAAATGTGCTGACTTAGTCAGTCGGTCAACTATCACCCAGATGGTGTCATTTCCTTTCCTTGTCTTGGGTAATTTGGTGATAAAATCCATAGTTACCATTTCCCACTTCCATGTAGGAAGTTCAGGCTGTTGTAGCAAACCTGACGGTTTTTGATGTTCTGCCTTGACTTGTGCACACGTCAAGCATTTAGCTACATAGGTAGCTACAGACTTCTTCAAGCCTATCCACCAATAGTTTGCCCTTAGATCCTGGTACATTTTATCAGCTCCAGGATGAACAGAATATTTAGAGCTGTGGGCTTCCTGGAGGATAACATCTCGTAGTCCTTCATAAATTGGAACCCATATCCGTCCATTCAATCTAAGAATTCCATCCTTACTAAGAGATAACTGCTCCTCAGTTACTCCTAGCTTTTCCTTAGGATAGTTAGATTCCAACACAGCTTCCTTCTGTGCAGCTAACAACCTTTCTATCAAGTTGTTCTTTATTTCCATGCTCTTGGCATTGATTCGGAAGGGTTTCACCCTCTCCTTCCGACTCAAGGCATCGGCGACTACATTCGCCTTGCCGGGATGGTATCTTATTTCACAATCGTAATCATTCAGAGTTTCCATCCAACGGCGTTGCCTCATGTTCAAGTCCTTCTGGTTGAACAGATGTTGAAGGCTCTTGTGATCAGAATAGATCACACATTTGATTCCATATAAGTAGTGCCTCCACAGTTTTAGTGCGAATACAACGGCACCCAACTCCAAGTCGTGGGTGGTGTAATTCTTTTCGTGCACCTTTAACTGACGTGAAGCATAGGCAATGACTTTGCCTTTCTGCATAAGCACACATCCCATCCCGGTGTGTGATGCATCACAATAAACTACAAACTCCTCTATTCCTTCAGGCAATGTTAGTACCGGAGCATTGCTCAACTTTTGTTTCAGAATATCGAAGGATTCCTGCTGCTTAGGACCCCAGTCAAACTTAATCTTCTTACGTGTCAGCGAAGTCAGGGGTGCAGCAATCCTTGAAAAGTTTTCTATGAATCGCCTATAGTATCCTGCCAAACCTAGGAAGCTACGAATTTCTGTAGGCGTCTTTGGCTCATGCCAATTCATGACAGATTTAACTTTAGCGGGATCGACTTGGATACCACGCTCACTAACAACATGTCCAAGAAATTGGACGGCTCGAAGCCAGAATTCACACTTTGAGAACTTGGCATAGAGCTTCTCTTTATGAAGTAGTTCCAGTATGCAGTGAAGATGCTTCTCATGGTCAGCTTGGTTCTTTGAGTAGATGAGAATGTCGTCGATGAAGACGATGACGAATTTGTCTAAGTGCGGCTTGCAAACGCGATTCATGAGATCCATGAATGCGGCCGGTGCATTAGTGAGCCCAAAAGGCATCACTAGGAACTCGTAATGACCATAACGAGTCCTGAATGCTGTTTTGTGCACATCCTCATCTCTAACCTTCAATTGATGGTAGCCTGACCTCAAGTCAATCTTCGAGAAGAAACTTGCCCCTTGAAGTTGATCGAACAGATCGTCGATTCTGGGCAAAGGATACCTATTCTTGATAGTAACCTTATTAAGCTCACGGTAGTCGATGCACAGACGCATCGATCCATCTTTCTTCTTAACAAATAAAACCGGTGCTCCCCAAGGAGACGAACTAGGTTTGATGAAACCTTTAGCTAGCAAATCATCTAGCTGCGTCCTCAATTCCTTCATCTCTGTTGGTGCCAACCTATAAGGCGCCCTTGCAACTGGTGCTGATCCAGGAATAATGTCGATTCTGAATTCCACTTGCCTATCTGGTGGCAAACCAGGTAGTTCTTCAGGAAATACTTCGGGGTATTCAGAAATGACTGGGATCTCTCCAAATCTTGGGTTTCGGTTCATCAATAATCACTTGTGCCATGTAGATGACACAACCCTTCTTCAAACACTTAGAGTCTTTGAGTATAGACATTTTCTCGGGCAGCCCATACTGGGTATCTCCCTGGATAGTAAGTGATTCACCAGACGAAGTCTTGATCCTCACTTGCTTCTTATTGCAAATAATCTGGGCCTGGTTATGAGATAACCAGTCCATACCCAAAACTATGTCGAAACCGGCTAGTTTTAAAGGAAGTAGGGACAAAGGAAAAGAGTGATTCTTAATGGATATGAAACATCCATCTAATAAGGTTGAAGCGGTTTCTAAAGTGCCATCTGCTAGTTCCACCTCATACTTCACACTTAAAGTTCTAACAGGTAGTTTTAACAATTCACAAAACTTATTATCTACAAACGACTTATCAGCGCCCGAATCAAATAACACTCTCGCATAAACATCATTTACGAGAAAGGTACCTGTTATCACGTTGTCGTCCTTGACGGCTTCCTTAGCATCCATTCTGAAGACCCTCGCATTGGTCTTCTTCCCCTCTTCATTCTTCCTTGTAAATTTTGGGCAGTTGGATTTGATATGCCCCTTTTCATTGCAACTATAACACGTTGCATCCTTTATCTTCTTGCACTCCAGGGTCTTATGTTCCGTAGACTTGCATATCCCACAAGGCCTTTGCTGGTATTCGGATTTTGAGTCAAGTCTGCACTTTCCAAAATGGTGCTTCCTGCAAATTTTACATCTGGGTTTTTCACCCGACTGCTGACCATCTTTCTTGAATCCTGACCCCCTTCTTTTGGTCATTGCTACCCTTCTGTTTCTTGTCTGAACGCCGGTGTCATCCTCACGCTTTCTTTTCTCGGTATCAGTTTTTCTCAGTGACCTCAGCCTGACAGCATCTGAGGTCAGAGACAACGATATGTCCGTTACCGACCGAAAAGTGGTTGGTCTGGAGGCTTTTACACTTGCTTTGATCTCCGGTTCCAAACCCCCGATAAAACGAGCTATACGTTTAGGCTCCGGAGTCACCAAATAAGGGACCAACCTTGACAAGGTATTGAAAGTAGTAAGGTAGGCCTGACAGTCCAGGTTTTTCATGACCAGCGCCAGGAAGTCAGATTCAATTCTCTCAACCTCATGTTGAGGGCAGAAATTTTCTTTGATTAGTGCCATGAACTGTTCCCAGGTCATGTTGTATAATGGGACTTTCCCTGTGGCTTGGATCAAAGATCTCCACCAGGCTAAGGCTTCTCCTTTGAAGGACTGTGAGACAAACTTCACAATGTCCCTATTATGGCAACCACTAATATCCACCACAGTATCCATTTCATCCATCCACGTCATGCAATCAACAGCTCCTTTTTCCCCATTGAAGTCTCTGGGTTTGCACGACACGAAGTATTTATAGGTGCAACCCCTATTACGAGGTTCTTGGTTCTGTACGACCCTTTGGGATGGATTACTCCTTCGATTCGAGGAGTGGTGAGAATTACTGTTGTGGGCAGTCTGGGTCCTGGAGGGTGTTCTAGTGTGTGATGCAGAATGGGTCCTCGTATGGGTACCACTTGATCCATGGTGTTGTCTATCCATAGCTCTATTAGCCGCATTGTCTATCATAACTTGCAACTCTGCACCCGCTACGTTTACATGGGCATTATCATTCACTATCCCTGGGTGACTGTTGACCTCGTTTGAGTCTGCCATGTAGCTTAAACTGTAACATATCGACAATAATTTATTGGTGAGTTTATCATATAATTGTCTTTTATGGCAATTTTTATTAACCGTGGTAACATAGACCATATATGGTTAATTTCTTACTCACATTTATTTAGGATTTCTAATATAATTTTATCCTAATTATAAAACAATAACAGTTTTTTTTTATTAGCACATAAGGCCTAGTCACAGGGACAATTTGGACTATAAGCTATGATTTCAGAGAATCAAAGCATGAAGGTTTGAACAAAGTTCATTACCTTTATCAGACAGGGGTCACAGACTAATACTGTCTTTTGTCTCATATGAAAATGAGAAGGGCCCGTAGGCATTCCATTACCAATGGATGGTAAAAAGAACTGATCATATTTATTAATGATTTAACCCATGATTCAGAGATCATTTATTTGGGTTTAGAATCTTTGAAAAGATCCATATATAATAATAACACGTATGTTTTTAACGAATCATGTCTGCCAGGAGTGTTAACATGTTTTCAGATGTTAACAGGGATTTGAATCTTTTTAACTAGTTTTACCATCTGGGCCAGGTCTTAAAATGACATGCAGGCTAGGTTATACTTTTAAGATCCTTAATAAAAATAACATAGGCAGATAGACTTTTAAAAAGGAAAAATTCTGATTTATTTATTTCATATACAATTTAAGTATGCATAACATGGCAAAGATGAAATTTATAGACTTACATTCCATTAAACTAAAAGTAGTATATTTTGCCCTAAACGGGACTTTTCACAGAAACAGATGCCCACGCAGGAGCTATACATATAATACATGTCCTCGCAGGGACCGTTTACAAACCTAAGTGTCCACGTAGGGACTAATAAAGACAAGGAAATACAACAATATATATATGGGGATTTAACGATCCCTTTTCTTCTTTCCCTTAAGCAAGTTTGCCAAACCACTCATAAATCCCTCGTTCTTCCTACGTTCCTTCTGGAAGTCTCGCTCCACTTTGGCCAGTCTTCGACGGAGTTCCTCCTGCTCAGGAGGAGGAGCCCGTGGTGGCTGGTACTGTGGTGGCGGCTGAACAGGTGCTTGATACCCCCGAGCTGCGTATCCCATTCCCTAAGGGGGTCCGTATGGTCCCTCAGGATTATTATGGGCATGGTAGCTTGATGCCACGTTGTAAGGATCATCAGCATAATTATAGCCATGGTATGCTGGTGGTCCATATGGGTTGTAAGCTGCCGGAGCAGTATAAGCAGGGATTGGGTGGCCAAAACCCGGTGATGGCGGTACAATAGGTGCTGAATTCACTTCCGAAACTGGGACAGAAGGTCCACCCATATGTGGGACTTCATGAGTAGGCGGGTAATGGCTACCGCTAGAGTGTTGAGGGGTGTTGAGACGAAAATCAACTTCTCGTGCTGAGATCCGTGCGCCAGTCCTCCTACGTCTTGGTGGCTCTGGAGGCTCTAGATGCACTGGCGGCGGTGGAGGCGGTGGCGTGACTGCCTCATAACGTGGATCCCCAGAGGGATCTTGCTGCTGCAGTGGCGGCTGCTGGTGAGGTGAGGAGTGTTCAGATGGTGTATAGTACCACTCACACCGTTCGAATCGTGCCATGTGACTATCCGGACCTTGGTATGGTGTTCCGTGAAAGGACGAACCGTCTGATATCACGAAAGGATGGTTCAAGGATCCGGTTGAAGCCTCGACGGGATCTGTGTCCTCGTCCATATCTTGATCACCCGAAAAGTGATCCTCTGGTCCTAGTGGGTTAAAACCCACGTGCTCTGGTAGGTACTCTGCTGGGTTAAACTGACCCTGGAAGACAGGAGTAGGGTCGCCAAAGAAACGTTGCGGGTTGTGGGGTTCGTTCTCTGACTGAGGCCCATAAGAGTCCTGACATGGAGGTGTTGAGGCGTGCGAAAAAGATCGTCTGGCAGAGTCTTCATATGTCCTCCATAGCTCCCTCGTTTCGTCATTCCTTGTAGAAGAAGTTCGTCGGTATGAAGGCCCTGCCTCATGGTCGTTAGGGGCGCTAGCTGGCTCCTTTCCTCGACCACCTCGTCTAAATCTTGGCGGCATTATTGTACCTGTTAAAATACACAGGGTAATAACAAGGAAAAATAAAGGACAAAATTTAAATAAATAAAAATTTGAACAATTTGGATTATTCCTAAGTTCTTTGTCTAGACTCGAAGATTTAGGAATGTGCAATTGTGTAACTGAGATTAAACACAAAAGGTTAGTGTTTAATTCACTCAGTGTTGGCTCTGATACCAACCTGTCACACCCCGAATTTCCACGTGTCACCGGTGGGCCCGGTAGGGGAGTATCGTGACGTGGTTGGCAACATAATAGTCAAACAACACAATATTTAAATGCACAGCGGAAGCAAAGTATAGATTTAATTCAACCAAACGATATTGTAATATTAAGTATCACAAATAGTCGAATATAAATCCACAGGTAGATCAAATAAAAGGAAACAAATGTTCAACAGTTTATGACATCCAAGCTGGCGAGACTTAATGTGGATGCTAGGAGACAAGCCAGCCTATTTCGCGTAGTACCTGCACTTAACCTTTTTAAGAAAATACGTCAGTTTACACTGGTAAATACAATCAACCGACTCATTTTGAAAAGAGTTTAAGAAAATGCATTTAAGGCACAAGGCACAAATAATATTTTATAACTTGGGATAATTATGTAAATATATAAACTTGTAAACGAATTATATGTTTCTTATGCGTTCAGTAGCCCGATCCGTAGACCGGGTTAAAGATCAATGGACACACCACTTTATATAATGAGACACTGACAGGTGTACGCCTACACCTGAGTGCTAAGGTCGTGGCCATTTCGTAAAATGATGCCAGGGATATCCGGGACATGGTCATTAACCCCCCAAAGGATTTAAGCAAACAAAACATTTCAAAACAGAGCATATCAATGATTTAACCTCTATTCGATTAAAGATTCAATGCTGGACCAAGCGGTATTCTATATACCGTACCGCAAGCCCGTATAGGGAAAATAAGTTAAAAGTATTTACCTGAGTAAGTATAGTTCAAAATCAGCGAGTGCAAGTATCTTTTACTGGTTCTCCTAATCTGGAACGAAGGTTTATAATAACCTATTAGAATCCTAACGGGTCTTTAGTTAAGCTTACGCTTAAACCGGTTAGTTTTAAAGATACGGTTCGTACGCACGATTAAGCGAAGACCGGATAGAATGTGATTTAGTCCCGACAAGTTTGAAGACTTGCTTAATATGGGTATATGATACACATTCTGGATTTTGAGATAAAACCGATAAGGTTTGACCCGTTTCGGCTAATTTATGTAAACTAGTTACATAAACCGGACCGAACGCGCATGAAGCGTAACGGGTATCCGTAAGAGTCCTAAACAGGTTTCCTAAGTTAACATGCCTTAAATAAGTTGTGATATCATTAGGATATCACCCATGATGCCCAAAGCGAGTTTAATCTCTTAATAAGCCCCGCAGGGGTATTTTGGTCATTTTAAAGATTAAAAAAAGGGTTTAATTAGACACCTGTGATCCGGGTCTGAGTTGATCAGTAAAATAGCTTATTTTAACAGGTTATAACCTTTGGTAATAAGTCTTATATACTAAAATAGTTTTAAACCCAAACGATGCGTTAAATACGCGTATAAAGTCATTTTAAGCGATGTACGGTTTAAAATACGATTCTGAGTTTTCTAATCAAATAAACAGGCTCAAAATACTCCATTTATTATTTAAAATCGGTAGCAATTGGATTGGCGTTAAAAGGGTTTGTAAAACTCAGTTTATGGCCGAAAAGGGTATTTTTGGTATTAACCGAATCAAGGCGATAAACCTAGCTTATGATCAGTTTAAAAATAATTAAAAATCTTTAAAAATCCCAAAATATTATATCACATCAGTGGGTAAAAGGTTTGATGTTAAAAATTGGGTTTAGATAGGCTTTACGCTAATGACGCCGTTTAATTACTTAAAAGCATTCAAATTACGTCATTAAGCATAACTCCTAATCTAGACCTCCAACTGATGTGAAATTTTAGTTACATGTCTAAAAATCAGTAACTAAGATTATGGCACTTTCACATTTCCAAAAATCTCGTTTTATGGTCATAAGGGCATTACGGTCAATATTTAGGCGTTTAACGGAAACTTCGGACGATTAGGGATTCGAGTGGTATAAACGCAGAGGCTTATACACACATGCAACTAGGTCCTAATGGAACTTTAAGGCATGTCTAAACCTATATAAATCGGGTCAGAACTGAGGTCAAAGCAAAAGTCAAACTTTTGCGTCTCCCGGTTCCGAATCGGTTCAAGACATAAAGTTGTCGAATCAAACAAGTTTAGACAAGTTATAATATTTATTTTCAAGTTGTATGACTGATAAAACAGATTACACGCCTTCCGTATCATTACATATGCGATTAACATTTCTATTGACTTTTCGGAAGAAGTTTGACTCGATCAATCGACATAGTTAAGATTGAAATCAGTGGGTGACCTTTTAGGGGTTTATTACCCATATAAATACCAACTTATTACCACTTTCGATTCGACAAAATTCTGGACCATTTGTGTTTCATCGCGAAGTCAAACCGTAGTTACGACGGTTTGATTTCTAGGCTATTAACTAAGCATAAATGAATTGAAGAAGATCAAGGGTACTTACACAAGTCTTATGCACGATTTGGAATGTTTGGGATCTGCTGGAAAGCTCCTCAAAATGACCAGAAGTGAATGCAAGATGAATGATCAAATTTGCAAAGAATGTGGGTCTTCTTATGGTGTTCAAACATGCATGGATCATCGACAACTAAGTCTAGGAGGAAACAATAACATCCACAAGTCCCCTACTAGCTAAAAACCACTTTAGGGCAGCCCAAGGTATGCCAAAAATCGATCAAAGTCGGTTAACGAACATGCAGGACATCTGTGCATGTTTTCTGTCCAGATAAGGCAGTCGCGTAGCGCGACTGCCAAGACCTTCATGCTCGCGCTACGCGAGGGTGGTGATGACCTGATCAACAAGTTTCATTAATTGCAATTTCAGTCCCTGGTCCCCCGAAAGGTCGTTTTCACTTGGTTTTCTTGCATTTTGAGACTTTATATTTGACATGTGGGGCTTTAAGACTTATACCATCTTTGTTAAGTCCTCGGGTAACTTTGTGATCACCCGAAAAGCCCTAAATTTCAATGTTGACGATTCTAACCCTTACACACGGATTTTATCATAACTTTCTCATACGGTAACGAAACTTGGTGAAATTTTTATGGTAGATTCTAGTGAGCATATTTAATCGTTACAAGGCTTCGGGTTTGTCAAAAGGTCACTCTGAGGTATAACTTAAACATGTTGGCACATTTAACCCCTGTAGTTTGTAATCTCTCACTTTCTTTCACAATTCGCTTCGTATGATCCATGATCTATTCGTTTAAGGTTATAAACATCATGTAGGGTTATTGCAAAGTATATTTATTCATTGTTGACACTTTGAACCCTTATATTTACACAGTTTCACTGTTTGTCAACTTTAGTCCTTCAAGAACATTCTTTCACACGTTCAAACCTATGACACGTGTCAACACATTATAGGACGTAAATTTTCGGGGTGTTACATAACACGTCTCATACTCTTTATCTTATTAAACTTAACTCGACAAATAAAACTGAATACACAACCTTGTATTTATACTAAACATAGACTAAGGTGCTGTTTGTTTTTTCTGCGGGAAAAGGTCTGCAGTCTGCGGACCACATCTGTAGGCATCTGCAGAAGTAGAGGTGGACCAAATGTCTGCAGTCTGCAAGGAGAAGAGGGTTTGTTTTTTTACTTCTACAAAACCCCTTCTCACACACACAACACACACTGATCTCTCTCTCATCCCTCGATCTCTCTCTCTGCCCTCATCTACCACCACCACCGTCACCACCGCCACCACCGTCACCACTACACCACCGCCACCACCATCACCACTACACCACAGCCACCACCGTCACCACTACACCACAGCCACCACCGTCGAAACCACCACCACCGTCGAAACCACCACCACCACCACAGAACACCCACCCCCGTCGCAACAACCACCACCACCACCAAACACCCACCCCCGTCGCAACCACCACCACTGTGACACCCTGACCGGAGGCGGAAATGTCGAGGGCATCACGAAACTTTGGTAGAAAGCATATAAGCACATGGTGATTAAATTAAAGTTGAATTATAATTAAGTTTGGTAAACAGGATTGCATTCACATCCAAGCTAGTACAAAACAAATACAACACATTGTTCACAAAAGTCTTTGTTTTTATTTAAGCTAAGGCACTTGTCTTGAGCAATCCTATGTGGTCCTTGCAAAAGCTAACTTCAAACGTTTTCACCTGAAACATATGTTAAAAACAGTTTGGGTCAACAAAAGGTTAAGTGAATTCATAGGTTTTGGTTAGTTTGGTAATAAATAAATAATGTGATAATAAAATGAAATGTTTAACAATGTGGCATTTGATAAGACTTAAGCAAATGAGTGATACAGGTAGTTGCTTGGTGGAACATTCAAACCTTGTAGACGTAAACACGGATCTATCATCCAAACTTCCGAATTGCAAAATGTGAACAACAACAACAACAAGTGATCTGGAAGTTAGGATGGGGCGTCACACCTATAGCGCTATAATATTACCGCTGGGCTTGTACGGAGTTAATGAATGTAATGTGTTAAGCAACAAATGTAACAATGCAAAAACTAGAAGTTATGAATGGGGAACATCCATACTTCCAAATGTGTTATCAAACAGTTGCAAAGACGGATCAACATAGCCACAAATTGTAATGAGTTTGTATCACATTATATCATATGTTTCATCCCAAAAATAATGTAAAAAGGGGACTATGAACTCACATTGATTTCGGGTAAGTCCAAACAAGTATGCAAAGTGTGAGAGTTTTGGCGGGAACAAGGTTTTTCCACGTTACTCTAATGGTTTGAACATGCACAAAATATTGCAATTGGTATCAACAAATATTGTTAATTGTAAACTGGAAACTAAGTCCATGGTGTTTGGTATGGTTTGACAAAAAAAAACGGTAACTATGGGTTTGAACAACTTAATTGGGGAACTCGGTAAACAAGTAGGATTCAAAGGGATTATTTATGAGAAATATATTTTCTTAAAATAATCAACTATATATATAATGTTAAAGTGAAATACATGATAATTATCTAACAATTATCTAAATAATTAATTTAAATCAGAATAATTAAAAATAATATTTTTAATTATGAACCTGGAATATCACTGATTTAAGATAATTATTTTGGCCCTTGAAATCATTTTATATAAATAAAATGAATTAAAATGGTTAGGATAACAATAAATAAGTTTATATAAGTTTAATTATATAAATAATTAACTTTAATAAAAATTTCGGCTCTAAATTTACATAAACTCAGTAACATGTATATTTTGTCATAAAAATAATTTCGGACAAAAATTATATAGTTATAGAATTTAAATATATTAAATTAAACTATACTTTTAAGTGCAAATACTGATTTATTTATATAAATATCAAGATTATATAAAATATCAGTAAGAATATTATTTTTGTAAAGTTTATTACTTAAAATAATTATCATAAAAATTTTAGTGTTTATTTCTAAAAATTGGATTTATTATGAATTTTTAAATGTTAAACTGTTTTAATAATATAAAAATTAGTTTTATAAACATTTTGACAGTTTTTATATTTTTAACAAATGTAATACTGATCAACAAGGTTATAAAAATTATTGATATAGTTAAAATATGGCTAAAATAGATAAAGAAAAACAGTTTGCAGGTGCCCAGGTTCGAACCTGGGTCTCCGGTTTAAGTTTCAGATCGTCTTCCCCAAATGGAGTCAACCCGAAAAGTCAAACAGTCGCGATTCTTGATCAAAACCATGTTTTATTTCAATTAACTTTACAGGGACATTTTATGAGTATAAACGAACTGATTTAACGATTAAAAACGTACCGGTATCTACTGGATTCGAGGTATCGGCTAACTCCGGCGAGTTCCGATTCCGGCGAGGTTGCAGGTCCGAACAGAGGGTCAATATCGAAGTGTTAGTGTGTTTTGAAGAGTGTAACAAGTTCGAGGAGGTTCAGGGGATCTTATAACATGTTTCAATTGATTCGAATTCGACAGTAAGTAGTGGATTTAAACTCCACTTAGAATTTTATAAAATTCTCCGATCATGTGATGTCGGGCACTTTCTTGGATAAAATTAAACGCGTGGGTGAGTTGATTACGAGGTAAAGATTCCGCGTGCAACGAGTATCGGGCAGAGAAACCACTATACACGTGGTTCGGATCGAATTCCGGTGGGTCAGTCGGCGGTTTCTGGTTTGAAATAATATATTATAATCCTAATATGTATATATATATTTTACGATTATAAAAGAATACCGGATGAGGGCTTAGCCCGACCGGTCACAACGTTGCTTGTTGAATAAGAGGTCCCGAGTTCGATCCCCCCCCCCCCCCCATGACCGGTTTAAACATTTTTTTGTTTTTATGTTTAAATAAATTACAGTTTAGTCCTTGAGGTTCTGAAACTTGCACAAACAGTCCCTGGAGTAGTTCAGTTAAATAGGTTAACTAGGTTAGGTTTTTAAATAGAAATCCTTATATAACATTTAACTCGGTTAAGCCCTTTAGTTAAATAAGTTTCAGAAATAACAACATCAGTCCCTGGAGTTCAAGTTTCATAAAATGACTATAAGGACCCTAGACTTTAAATTCAAAAAAATTAAAAGTTTATTTTATTTATAAAACAAGTTTCAAAAATTACATTTTTAACCCAAACTTATAAGATTTCAGAAATGACAACTTAGTCCCCGGACTTTTGTACTTTCTCAAAATGACGGTTTTAGTCCTCGGACTTAAAATCAAAGTTTTCAAGCAAGTTTCAAGGAATGACAATTAGGTCCCTCAACTTATATTTTCTCATAATGACACATTAGGCCCTTGTAATTAATGTAGCCTTGTTGATAAGTATGAAACTCAATCAATTTGCAAATATTCACGTGTTTGGGTCAGTTAATCATGTGAAAGTATGAAACAAAGAATGTATCAAACAAATTGCATTTCAATATACGATAACTGCTATTATGTGCATCAAACAAGTACGTGTTTGAAAATCGAGGTGGTTACAGTCTCCCCTACTTTAGAAAATTTCGTCCCGAAATTTATTCGAAAGAGACTGTAGAATGTAATTGTAATGATTAGAAAGGTAAGCAAGGCATTAGTTTCTAGAGCATTGTTTGGTGTTGATAATTTTGAGGAATCTACGGGAATCATTGTATAGAAATTGTCTTGCATGGCACTATGTTATGCTGGACTTGTAATGTAAAACTTAGGCAAACAAATGTGTGTACAAATAAGCAAATAATGGATAATCACATAACCACATAAGGTTTTTATATGTCACCATACTTAACAAGGCTTACTATGATTCTCATGCGTCGAACCTCGTAATTAAGTGTGCACCCAAAATTACGCGTTTCGTCGTATGGTCCACATAGTACTTCTAGTTAAGTGAGGAAAACAAATAAGATTGAGGTATTGTTTAAATCAAACAAGCATCAATATAACACAACATCAACTGAATCAAAACGTATTTCACATTAGCAATGATAGCATTGTTTGTTTGACAGTCTATTGAACAAATTTACATTTGATATAAGTCATGTAATGGATCAAATTCAGGATTATAAGGTGGTGGAGGTGGTAGAGGCAGTTGCATATGATCAGTTAATTGTCTCAGCATGCTTTCCAACCATTGGTTTCTTTCTGTCAACCATTTTATTTGTTGAGACATATTTCGAACTTGATTGTTTAACCTAGTCACTTCGACTCCCATTGAATCTGGAGGTAGATGCATTGGAGGCATCGTACTTGGGCCTGCTATATCAGTTGGTGGCAGTTGTTCTACTTCGTTTAATAGTGACTGGAAAATTTGTGGCTGTAATGGTGCTTGCAAAAAGGGTTCTGATGCTAACTGTTCTTGAGTCATCATGTTTTCATCAAACCAAGTTCCTTGCATCGTTGAATTCTCCTTGAAAAATAACGGTGAGAAGCTTGGTAAGACGTTCGGTGTTAAAGGTTGGGATAAGTTAGTTGTAATATGTTCTTGTATGTATGGCAGCGGTGGTTGCATATCAAACCGATAAAAAGACGGTTGAGGAAACTACAAAAATGATTGTTGTAAATTTTGTGGGAAGGTATTCTCTAAGATAACTGGAGCTCCCTCCGACTGTGATGGTTGAGTTAGTGTACCAATATGAACAGGGGTTAGCCTAATGGTGTAAGGATTTACAATCCCAGGTGCCTTCGGTGGAGATAATCCCTGGATAATCTGATCACTTAAGACACCTAATGATTGTGCTATTTTTGTAATGTAAGACCCTCCCATGGGACATCTCATAGGATGTGATTGTTGACTAGAAAAATATTCAGCAAGCTTGTGGGCAATATTACAAGGGACTTGCTCAAAAATACTATACAGATAAAAAAGTTCGATTGTTCTAACCCTTTGTTTATTATGCTTGCGCCCCGTGATAGTGTTGGCTAAAACACGGTGCATATATTGATAACAAGGGTCTGTGAAGTTTATAGAATTATTGTGGACACACCATTCTTTTAATGAATGGCATTGCCAATAATCTACCATATCCGCGGAGGAACAAGAGGTTGATGCATCCGTAAAAATGGGTTGTTTAACTTCTTCATCCGTATATATGCCCAGATGAACTGCGAATTCTGCTAATGACATAGTATGAGTTTGCCCACAAAGTTGAAAATGAATGGATTCATTGGAAAGATTTTTATTATATTTGTAATAGAAAGTGGACAAGAACTCATACACCAGTTCATCGTATGATGGTTCTAGGATGTCGAAGAAACGGCGCCAGGGCGTATTAGGTTGTAGTAATCTTGCCAGCAAACCACTGGAATCAAACGTTCCCATTCGTTGCCAATCAATACCGCTAATAGCAAGAACTTCATGATGCTTGAGTTTTTGATACTTCTCTCGATTGTGTAAATTAGTAAACTGAAGGAAGGGTGAATTTTTGCTGCATTTGAAGATTCAGCATATGCTGCTGGGAGATTTGCCATTGGGATATGGGGTTTTGTTGAACTAAGAAAAGTTTGGGTATGTGTTGAGTTATATCAGAAGTTGTAGTTCTTGTGTAGATTAGCTCGAGTAGTGAGTTTCTTATATAGATAAGGAAATTTCGGATTACTCTATAGGATCGGTTAGGGCTTCCATGCTACGTTATGTAGCTAGTTTGAAAATTTGAATTTGAAAATGTATGGTCTCGAGAAAATTTTGAACTTTGAAAAAAAAGAGGGAATCGTATCGTATAAAATTGATAATAGTACCACGTAGGTTGATTAAAACTTGGATTGTTCTGAAACGGAGAAAAGAAAAAAATCCTTTTGAATTAGGGTAACATGCCTTGAGCCTATAGGCATACTGTACTCTCATCGGTAGTTCCCAGGTAGGCAAACGTGTGTCTCGTCGTGGAGGTGATTTCATAATGGGGTAAAGTAGTTTCATAAAATCAATGAGGATCAAAGAAAACACGTAACAAGATGGATATCATTTATTCCACGAATAAACGACATCAATGACAAGTCAAAGTAGTTGGGTTCTTATAACTTGGTGAAGTCATGCTTTAGCCTATAAGTGGACACTCATCCCAAGAATTCCCAGGTAAGCACAACTGGTCTCGCGTCTGATGAGATTTATACGAAGTGCTTGCCTAGACAGAAAACTCAAAATACAGGCATCCACCCTTCCAGATTGCACGAGTTCGTTATTAGAGCCCAAGACTTTGATGAGAATTTAAAAATCAGCAGAGGTTTTGAAAATAATCACCTAAGGATAGGTGATGAGCATTTGTAAAATCTAAAGATGAGATCTGTGGTGACGAGGCATTGGTTACAAAAGATAAGAATAGGGATGAAGACAAAGGCAAAGATAGCAGAAGAGTTACTAATGGAAGGTGTCCTAGGTAAGTTATAGTCTAGGTCAAAGTATTACTAATAACCTAAATCCCTATAACCATGGCTCTGATACCAACCTGTGCACCCTGACCGGAGGCGAAAATGTCGAGGGCATCACGAAACTTTGGTAGAATGCATATAAGCACATGGTGATTAAATTAAAGTTGAATTATAATTAAGTTTGGTTAACAGGATTACATTCACATCCAAGCTAGTACAAAACAAATACAACACATTGTTCACGAAAGTCTTTGTTTTTATTTAAGCTAAGGCACTTGTCTTGAGCAATCCTATGTGGTCCTTGCAAAAGCTAACTTCAAACGCTTTCACCTGAAACATATGTTAAAAACAGTTTGGGTCAACAAAAGGTTGAGTGAATTCATAGGTTTTGGTTAGTTTGGTAATAAATAAATAATGTGATAATAAAATGAAATGTTTAACAATGTGGCATTTGATAAGACTTAAGCAAATGAGTGATACAGGCAGTTGCTTGGTGGAACATTCAAACCTTGTAGACGTAAACACGGATCTATCATCCAAACTTCCGAATTGCAAAATGTGAACAACAACAACAAGTGATCTGGAAGTTAGGATGGGGCGTCACACCTATAGCGCTATAATATTACCGCTGGGCTTGTACGGAGTTAATGAATGTAATGTGTTAAGCAACAAATGTAACAATGCAAAAACTAGAAGTTATGAATGGGGAACATCCATACTTCCAAATGTGTTATCAAACAGTTACAAAGACGGATCAACATAGCCACAAATTGTAATGAGTTTGTATCACATTATATCATATGTTTCATCCCAAAAATAATGTAAAAAGGGGACTATGAACTCACCTTGATTTCGGGTAAGTCCAAACAAGTATGCAAAGTGTGAGAGTTTTGGCGGGAACAAGGTTTTTCCACGTTACTCTAATGGTTTGAACATGCACAAAATATTGCAATTGGTATCAACAAATATTGTTAATTGTAAACTGGAAACTAAGTCCATGGTGTTTGGTATGGTTTGACAAAAAAAAAACGGTAACTATGGGTTTGAACAACTTAATTGGGGAACTCGGTAAATAAGTAGGATTCAAAGGGATTATTTATGAGAAATATATTTTCTTAAAATAATCAACTATATATATAATGTTAAAGTGAAATACATGATAATTATCTAACAATTATCTAAATAATTAATTTAAATCAGAAAAATTAAAAATAATATTTTTAATTATGAACCTGGAATATCACTGATTTAAGATAATTATTTTGGCCCTTGAAATCATTTTATATAAATAAAATGAATTAAAATGGTTATGATAACAATAAATAAGTTTATATAAGTTTAATTATCTAAATAATTAACTTTAATAAAAATTTCGGCTCTAAATTTATATAAACTCAGTAACATGTATATTTTGTCATAAAAATAATTTCGGACAAAAATTATATAGTTATATAATTTAAATATATTAAATTAAACTATACTTTTAAGTGTAAATACTGATTTATTTATATAAATATCAAGATTATATAAAATATCCGTAAGAATATTATTTTTGTAAAGTTTATTACTTAAAATAATTATCATAAAAATTTCAGTGTTTATTTCTAAAAATTGGATTTATTATGAATTTTTAAATGTTAAACTGTTTTAATAATATAAAAATTAGTTTTATAAACATTTTGACAGTTTTTATATTTTTAACAAATGTAATACTGATCAACAAGGTTATAAAAATTATTGATATAGTTAAAATATGGCTAAAATAGATAAAGAAAAACAGTTTGCAGGTGCCCGGGTTCGAACCCGGGTCTCCGGTTTAAGTTTCAGATCGTCTTCCCCAAATGGAGTCAACCCGAAAAGTCAAACAGTCGCGATTCTTGATCAAAACCATGTTTTATTTCAATTAACTTTACAGGGACATTTTATGAATATAAACGAACTGATTTAACGATTAAAAACGTACCGGTATCGACTGGATTCGAGGTATCGGCTAACTCCGGCGAGTCCCGATTCCGGCGAGGTTGCAGGTCCGAACAGAGGGTCAATATCGAAGTGTTAGTGTGTTTTGAAGAGTGTAACAAGTTCGAGGAGGTTCAGGGGATCTTATAACATGTTTCAATTGATTCGAATTCGACAGTAAGTAGTGGATTTAAACTCCACTTAGAATTTTATAAAATTCTCCGATCATGCGATGTCGGGCACTTTCTTGGATAAAATTAAACGCGTGGGAGAGTTGATTACGAGGTAAAGATTCCGCGTGCAACGAGTATCGGGCAGAGAAACCACTATACACGTGGTTCGGATCGAATTCCGGTGGGTCAGTCGGCGGTTTCTGGTTTGAAATAATATATTATAATCCTAATATGTATATATATATATTTTACGATTATAAAAGAATACCGGATGAGGGCTTAGGCCGACCGGTCACAACGTTGCTTGTTGAATAAGAGGTCCCGAGTTCGATCCCCCCCCCCCCCCCATGACCGGTTTAAACATTTTTTTGTTTTTATGTTTAAATAAATTACAGTTTAGTCCTTGAGGTTCTGAAACTTGCACAAACAGTCCCTGGAGTAGTTCAGTTAAATAGGTTAACTAGGTTAGGTTTTTAAATAGAAATCCTTATATAACATTTAACCCGGTTAAGCCCTTTAGTTAAATAAGTTTCAGAAATAACAACATCAGTCCCTGGAGTTCAAGTTTCATAAAATGACTATAAGGACCCTAGACTTTAAATTCAAAAAAAATAAAAGTTTATTTTATTTATAAAACAAGTTTCAAAAATTACATTTTTAACCCAAACTTATAAGATTTCAGAAATGACAACTTAGTCCCCGGACTTTTGTACTTTCTAAAAATGACGGTTTTAGTCCTCGGACTTAAAATCAAAGTTTTCAAGCAAGTTTCAAGGAATGACAATTAGGTCCCTCAACTTATATTTTCTCATAATGACACATTAGGTCCTTGTAATTAATGTAGCCTTGTTGATAAGTATGAAACTCAATCAATTTGCAAATATTCATGTGTTTGGGTCAGTTAATCATGTGAAAGTATGAAACAAAGCATGTATCAAACAAATTGCATTTCAATATACGATAACTGCTATTATGTGCATCAAACAAGTACGTGTTTGAAAATCGAGGTGGTTACAACCACCACCACAGAACACTCCTCTCTCTCTCTCTGCGATGAAGATGATGGTGGATTTGGGGGTTTCGATTTGGGGGTTTTAATTGCAGATGAAGGCAGAGAGAGAGAGAGAGAGGGAGGAGAGAGAGATCGTGGATTTGGGGGTTTCGATTTGGGGGTTTTATTCGATTTGGGGATTGACGGTGACGATGGTGGTGGGTTTTGATGGCGGAGGAGAGAGAGGGTGTCGGAGGTGGAGGTGTTCTTGATTCTGTTGATTTGAGGGTGTCGAAGGAACATGAACAGGGGTTTATGGTGTTCGTTGATTTGTGGAGGTGGTGGCGGAGCAGGGGTGGAAGGTGGTGGCGGAGTGGAGGTGGGCGGCAGAGGTGGAGGTGGTGGCAGAGGAGGTGGTGTCTGGAGGGAGAAGAGGAGAAGGTGAGAAGAGGTGAGCAGACCTTAGAAGACATGGGTCAATGTCTGTGCCAAGAAGAGGTCTCGCAGACCTTTTTTAATGAAAGGTCTGCGAGAAAACAAACAAGCTGCAGCACTCAAACGTCTGCGCGCGTCTGCGCGACGCAGACATAAGTGGCCAGAAGTGCTTCTGGCCAAAAAACTAACACCACCTAATATATTCTAACCCAACTCAAACTTTATTTAAATAATTAAATAAACTAACTAGATAAATCTATTTACTAAACAGATAATTCAAACTTTTTAAATAATAAACCAAGTCATTTAAATTTTCAAGATAATCTCCAAATCAGAATTATGTCTTCAATGTTTGAAATGAACAAAGTATAGTGTGAAATGGCTATTAAATATAACTTAGGGTAATGTCGCGGTTCATACAACTAAGGTAAAAATGTTGAAAATTTGTTTTTTTAACAACGCACACTAACCCTTAAAATTTGGCTACTGCCCACAGTATAAGACTTGAATTTACACCATTTGAGGTGATAGATGCATGATGTCACTAGGCCAAGAGGCCAACCCGCACCACTTTAGTAGAGATATACACGCCTATTCTTAGCCAGTCTCCAACATGTAAGTTCACTTTGTGGATTTCTATCACTTTGTCGCCGCTATTGGTTCTACTATCGCCGCTATTGCCATTAACATACCCCAGCCGTTGGATCAAGATAAGGAATGAGTGGCTGGGGTTAGTTGTGTGACACCGTGTTCCGGATCGACTAATAGCGGCGACATATTGCCTGTCGCTGCTATTGGTGTCGCCGCTATTGCCTCCTTTTCTTGTAGTGAAAGCTTATATTCATATGTGATTTAACCTAGGTTTATTCACAAGGGCGTAGCTTTGTGGGGCCAGAAGGGGGCGGCCGACCCCCCGAACTTTTCGCTCGTTAGTGGAGAGCATGTAGTTTTCGTATATATTTTTTTTTTGTATATACGTTTTTGAAACCCTTGGTTTTATAAAAAAATTTGGTATATACGTTTTCAACCCCTCGGTCGGAAATCTCAAGCTTCGCCACTGTTTATTCACATGCAGTTGTCATTGAGTTTATTTTAAGGTATTTGGGATTAGTCAAAAGTATATATGTTAACTAACATCTATGCACATATGAAAATTGATTTTTGTATGTAAACTACCGTATACAATCAACCACATGTTTATGTGAAACATAAGGACTTTAAAATCATCTACTACGGCTAGGGGTGTTCATTATTGTACTATCCGTTAAAACGGGTCTCCGAAACCTGGCCCGAATTGCAAAATTTCAAAATTGGGACCTTTGGAAAATAGTTTAAAAGTGGAAAAGTTTGACTATTTTTATTATTTAATTTATTAAAATTTGTTAAGTATCACGTGGGTAAACACCGAACTAAAAACGTTAAAACGTATAAAGGAAGAGTTAACGGAGTTAACTATGTTAGTTAATTTAATATATAAGTTAGGGTGTGACAATTATATCAATCCGATGTAAACAATACACACACACTCACGTAAACAACGGACTATATCAAAATATTTACTTTAAGTAAAACTACTATTAACAAACTTTTAACATGTGCATAAATATAAATAATACACGAATGTTCTTTCATTTAACTAAAGATGTTTGTCCATATTCATTCGTTTAACTCAACTAATATAAAAAGTTAATTACCCATTCGTTTATGTGCAATGCTTGGTTACATTTAGGGGTGTAAATACGTTCAAAGGCTAGAGAGCTACTCATATTCGGCTCGGTTAATAGCTTGAACGAGCCGAGCCTTAACGAGCCCAAACTTGAGCTCAAGCCTGAAACAGAGCTCGTTTAGTTATCGAGCCGGAGCTCAAGCCTGATATACAAAGCTCTTTTAGGCTCGCAAGCCCAAACAAAGTTTTAGTTTTTATATAAAACATAATAATACTGATGATACAATTTGCGATCCGAGCTCAAACCGAGCTTTGGTTCGTTCAAGCGATATTGTGTAACACCCCAAAACTCAAATTATTTAGTTGCTAGAATGTTACCACATCTAAAAGAAGGAAATGTAATAACTAGGTTATTAAACCTAGTTAAATGCTTTGTTAAAACAAATAAGTATATGAATTTGGGTTAAGTATGAACAAGGGACAAACATGAGGGGTTAAAAATGGGCAAAGAGAAAGGCAAAATATAAAACAAAAATTAAAAATCACAAACCCATTCTGGGCGTAGGTGTGTGTTCGAGCAGATGAGAAGAAAAGAGGGGGAGCCCCTCTCAAACCCTAAATCAGAGAATTAGAATGGAATTCAAGGCTGGATCTTCTGCATGGACTTAAATACACGGTCATCTAGCCCTAACAAATACATGGTAAGTTGTAATTTTGGATTTGATGATGTTTGTATGAATTGGGTTATGATCAATCCACGAAATTGTATGAAATTGAGCATGATTATATGTTAGGATTATCGTACGGAATGCGAATTATACACGATTTTGATGTTATTTGATGTTAGAAGGTGAAACCCACTTGGGTAAATGAAAGTGGCGACATGGGTATGACACCCATGTCCAATTCTTGTTCAAAAATTTATGTGGCATGTTGTATGTGATGAATACTTGCTAGATAGCTTGAGTATGGTGGGGTATTAGGTTGATTTTAATAGTATTCGATTGACAAAGGCAAGAATAGGAAGATGAACATAAGTTACTTGTACAATATACTCTATTAATGTGAAACCCGCCAAGTGTTTGATGAAATGTCTAAGTGATGTTTGGATGTGAGAATTATATGAAACGGCTTGAGATTATGAATGAATTGTGGAAAGACGAGGTTAGTAGCAAACTAACTTGAATAGTGTGCTTTAGATAGAATTTGTATGAGTATTCGGAAGAATGTATGTTTCGATAAAGATTATGCATTAGGAACTTGTATCTTGTGCTTGAATGGTGTAATGCTCGCCTTGTATTTGATGCGCTTGAATCATGGTAATTAAGAGTGAATGTGTATGATATGTGAAACAAATAGTTAATTGGTAAGTAATAATGTTGGTAGTTATGTCGTATTGTTACCATGGATTATATTGCCAAATGTAGAATCACAAAACATTTACATGTGAAAGTATATGTAAGCAAATGTGTATGCGAGTATGATTATGTGATCATGTGGTTGTAAGTACACTTGCATCATAAGTACGAAATGTATATAGTGTCATATGGTATGTGCTAAATTAATATGCGTTTTATGCGTTGACATGATGAATTACATGAGTTTGAAGGGATATGAATTTGATTAAATGTCTTATGCTTGTTAGTTGTGACTAAAGGAAGTCAAATATGAAATATGCGAGTGATATGATCGTTAACATGTACGATGGTGTATGCTAACGAAAATGTGATTTGGTGACGTGAAAGTATAGGAATCGTGTCGAGACGGACTCAAGCATGAAAGGTTAACTAGTCAAGAGGAGGCAAGGAATCGGACACGAACCCGGATGCACGAGGTAAGTGTCACACCCCCAAAATCCACCATGCGGAGTACCACCGCTTGGAGGCGTGACGTGACCAGGATCGAGCCACCAATCATATTGAACATCGTAATTAAGTAAATAAGACCAACCTCAATACAACTGGTGACCAACGCTAGTTAACCATGTTTAGTTTAAACAGCGGAAGCATAAAAGTAAATCCAAAAGCATAAGTCCATAGTTTATAAGTTAAGGTTCAAAACACAAGTTTAATAAGTTCATAAGGATTTAAACAATGAGCACGGAACATAACAGTCCGTACACCACAACGACTTCTTCCTCGTGCAAGCTCCAAGCATTTAGCGACCTGTAAGGCATGTAACAACTAGTCAACAACAAAGTTGAGTGAGTTCACGTTTGGTTGTTTGGTTTTAAGTTGTTTCTGAAAAACGTGGTTTGACTTTCGTTGGCTTATTTGCCGTAGGGGTTACCCCGGAGTTGAAAGTATGTTTAACCATTTCCTTTTTCTTTACCCAAACCGTATCCATAATTAGTGGGGGCTTTCCCCGTGTGAACTACTAGACCATACATATCGACAACTGACGAACAATAGTTGCGCCCTACATCAGTGTCTATCATCACTGACAGTTTGCCATAGTCCATTAGTACACGCCCGTCCGAACGGCACGGTGTGAGGTTTGTTAAACCTAATAGCGCTATTAACTAATGACCCGCTCGCCATTGGCCTCAGCGATTAAGTCGATATAAATTGAGGGACTTCATGATAGAGTTTTGTCTAGCTAGTTTTAAGGTTGTTGTCCTACCCAAGGAGGACGAACGTACGTATTCTGCACCAGGAGAATTCGTAGGATTAATAATGACATCCAATCTATGGAGGATGGCCGTACATATCCTACCCAAGGAGGATATGTAGATTTAGTTTTAAATTCTTTAACCCATTCCCAAACCACCGGGAATCCCATGCCTTAGAAAGTGTGTGAACTCACCTCGGTTTGCTCGGTTAGATTCTCAAATATAGCTAACGGTCAAGGTCGGTCATTCACGTCCTAATATGATTACCAGTTAGTCATTTAGTGACTTTCAAATAGAGCACAAAGTTCCTACACGTATCTATCACATAACATGCATCACTTTAACGATTTATGCCCATCCAAGTTTCCCATCCATTCCCCACTCATAATCAAACATACGATAATGCACATAACACGCATAGCACATAACACGTTATATCATTCACAGATAACCTACCCGACACTTAGACATGTAATTTACAACTTATGTCTTTTCAGCATTAATATTCGAAACTGGGCTGTTTTTGCACATTTTAATAAAATAGTTAACTTATTCCAAAAATTCCCAAATTTTTACAGAAAGTCATAAACATTCCATATTTTATTGTGTAAAAATATCGGGGTCCGGTTCCTTACCAATATTTTATAAAAATTCATTTTCCGGGCTGAACTCAGATTTATATTTTTCTGACCACAGTCCACGGGATAATTTATTTAAAATTCCTCGAGTGCCCGATTTACGAAATTCCAGTGGGGTAATTACAAATGAATCGGTTTTCATTTACTGTACAAATTTCATGGTCCGATTCATCACAAAACTCAGATTATGACTGAAAGTATAACACCCATTTATTGCTGTCAAAATTCAGCTTAAGTTGTTGTTACAAATCGACACTTTAAAAATAGTAAACGAAGTCCAAAAATTACGATTCCGGTGCCATTAGAACCGTATTTTATAACACATAAATCTAGGCTTCAGAAAACACATTTTTCGTTAAGTTATGGCCTGTTTACAGTCAACTGAAGTTGGCTGTAAAGTATGGACAGATTGCTGTTTTTAGTCTCTAGCTTACTAGTTTGGGTTCGGTTGATCCCGTTAATTATGCTTAGTGATCGTAACAACATCAAACATCAATATTAACCAGCAAAACATCAGATAATCAACCAATAATCATAACCACACAAGATCTACATGATTTACACACATAACTTTTCTTTATCCACCATGTTCATCTTCTTACAAGACTTTTAGTTTGTGATCTTTAGTGTTTATAATTTTTATCCGACAAATTTCTTATTAACCACTTTAGAATAGATCAAGAAGGCGTTTAGAGTCACTTACTACTAGCTCGAGGCTAGGGAAGAAACTAGTCGAAAAACAGGTGGTTAATAGCGTTGTGGTGAGGTCCTTGACAATCCGTAAGCACCAAGCTTCCTTATACGTGATCCTTCACACTTGAGTGTATGTAAAATTGCAATAGCTAAATTTGAAAGTGATGTGGGTGTGCATGTATGTTCGGCCGAGATATTAATGGAGGGACAAGAGAGATGTAATGTTTGTGTGAAGTGATTTAGTGAATGTAGTTCTTGTCCATTAAGCATATATATGAACCATCATATGTGATTAACCCATATGTAAAGTGTAGGATAGATATGAGACAACCTCAAATAAAATATTCGAAAATTTGGGTGAGTGTGTCCCCACATGAGACCCTTCGGTTGTGAGGGGGGTGACATTTGGTTTGATTTCAACTAGATGGTTAGGTGTAAGTGGGTTTAGTTAGGAATAAAAATTTGTTACTAAAGTGTTTTAAAATATAACGGGTGTTAGGGTATTCGGGGACCTTAACTAGCCCAGAAAAGTGTAAATAATATCATTGGCAATATTTTTATGTTCCGGGTAAAGTCCGGTTGTTCGGTTGGACGTTATCCGTTAAAGTGCTAAATTAATTCGTAACGTGTCCTATGTATATATTTTTGTAACGTTTTTAATTTCTAACACTTAGGAAATCATTACGGACTATTTAATGACTTTTCTGTACATTACTAGTGTATTAACAGGCGCATGTAAATATAACACATATATCAGGAAGTAGTTACGTAGTTCCACACAGTCGTCAAGCACTTTAGTTATTATTAATAAATTGTACGGAATACATGAAATTTTGAGGGTTGTCACAGTAAGTGAAATCCGATTCACTTCTTAGTAAGCATAATGAATTTTGATATTTATGAATATGGTATATCACATAAGATTAGGTATTAGTCAGGGGTACTAAGCTAAGTAATATTTTAGTGGGATGAATGTTGTTAGTTAAGTCGAAAGCAAATTGGTGGAATTAAATGGGTCGAATAATTGTGTATAGGTAATGCAACGATAATGAGATTCGTAAAGATTAAGGACCCGGGGTAAGGATTTTGGTCAATTGTGTAGGGAAATGTTTTACGGACATTTAGAAACAAGTTTCAAGTGAATCGGATGCAAAACGAGCAAGTTATGAGGATTTTGTAAGCTAGTTGGTTGGCTGAACTGGAAATCACCGTAGCTTACGGTGCCCACCGTAAGCTACGGTGGGTGCTGGGTTTTTTCTTTCTGCCGTAAGACAGTTTATAGCCACCGTATGGTTTTTGGGGCCACCGTAAGCTACGGTAGCCACCGTAGCTTACGGTGGGGGTCAGGTACAAAATGTAAAGTTATGCTTTTCTTTGTCTTTCTTTGATTCCGGACCTCGTGAACCCATCCCAAGCCCCGTTAAGCTCCTATAATGCACCACAACCCTACCAAATGGTGTCACACCCTGACTTTTGCAGAAGCGTGGGTTATTTGGTGTGACTTCTTAATACCATAGCAATCAATCATAACAATGCTATATGATAAAAACACGAGATGTTCATCCATTAATGAAGTTTAGAAAATACCATAACATACTTGTCTTGAAAACATCGATAGCAAATTAAGTTACAAATCATGACATGTTTGAAACGAGTTCATAAAGACTCAGCAAAAGGCTTTGAATAAAACTAGGTTCAGAGACATGTAACCCGTCCAGGAAGAGGTTACACTTCCTAAACCCTACAACCCTGGATGACATCTTTTATTTAAACGCAGCTTGTAAACATTGCAACACCTGCCAGATCCATTTAGTTCCCTGAAATACATGTAGTTTGAAAAATCAACAAAAGTTGAGCGAGTTCATGTGTATGTGTATGAGTAAACCTTTAAAGTATGTCTTGTATGTATGAGAGTCCCTGATATGTAGCAATAAGGAAAAAGAGATCACCAATGGGTTGCAAAGCCAATGGTATGTGTGAAATGGTGCAGGAAGTACTCAAACCTAGCAAATTTGTACCGGGCCTCCGGCTGGAAGACACAGTCACCTCTATGGGCCACCCTGGCCTCATGGGTGTGGACTCGCTACACCCAAATAGATCTATCACTCATGTCCCTCGGTCCTACGACGAGGATTAATGGCCTTAAGTGTTGTACCCACCACTCACATGATCTAAGTAGTAACCCTCCTTAAGCTAACCATACCATGTATAAAACGTTTGTAATAATCGTAACATGTATTTCACCCCCGAAGTATAAAACTGAAAGCAGTTAAAAGAAAAGGGGGACATGAACTCACAGTATTGCGTCCTCAGCTCGTAACTCAAACTCTGTCAGCAACCACGACTACCTACAGTGTACTAACGTCTATTAGACGAACGAGTCATGCCTTTACTTGGTATTAATGTTTTGGAGTTACGTTTCTGATGTTTCCCAATATTATTCCAAGTTATAATCTCTTGTTTTGGAATAATTGTTTTAAGCAATATTTTGTCACAATACTTCTCAAGTATTTAATTTCGTATTTTCCTTCCCAAGGATGGGGGTATTTTCATACATGTACTTTTGTATTCTCGAAATAATATATTTTTAAGTCCCACTTAGAAAACATATATAACTCATTTGTCACAAATAATGTATTCACAAGAAAATATATATTTTCCCAAAATTATATATCTCCTAAATATACTAGGAAAATATATTTTTCTCTCCCAAAAATAATATATTTTCTTTTTGTAAAAAATATGATATACTTGGTAATATGTATAAAAATCATATTTTCATTCCTTTCGTTTCCAAAATAATATATACCAAAAATATATTGTAACGGTATTTTCCGGAATATCCCATAAGTTATGTTTTTGTGTTCGGTTTCACAATATTTTGTGTGTAACTTAAATATTTATTCCTTGTGATTTTTGGTATTATTTTGGAGTTGTAATTTCCATGGTATTTGTTAAGTTATATTATTTTACCCTAAAATAACATAACTATTCCACAAAGTATACAAGTATTCACACAAGTGTCTTAATATAAAATATATATATTCTAAATATATATTTATCCATTTTTATTTACAAAACCAACCTCCAATACTTGTATTTTTTTGTTACAAAAATTATGGCAAAGTTTATATTTGAAGAACATAGTTAAAACATACTTGTAAACACTTGTTTAGAAAATATTTTCTAAGTGTTGGTATTTTTTAGAAAATTTTGCCATAGTTTTCTTTGTAAATGGAGGTGTCCATGCTACTTAGCATATCATTTTCTTTTCCAAAAATCATTCAAACAATCAACAATCACACTCTAAACAATATTACACTTGCCAAGTGCAAAAACTATTCCATTTACAATACAACATGAACTTGATTTTTCTCAAAAACGCGTAGTAACTTGGTAAAGTGTTTAGTGGGTTTAGTTACCCTCCAAAATATATTTACTACTTGATAAATCTCATTCTTGAAAAGATTTGGTGTTTACAACTTGTAAACATAATTTACAAAAATATTCATTTATAACATCTTCTTGTCTTACTAGCATCTCTACACTTATTTCATTTCAAAAAATGGTGTAAGCGTAAGTAAGAGTCATGATCTTTCAAAAATCGTCTCTTGAACTTGGTTTGTTTAGAACAATTATTTGTAAATCTCGGATCTACATGATCATCGACTCACTTTGTTTACTTATATTTCAAGAAATCATCTTATTATCAAGTTCATATCTTTATTAGAAGATGATTATTTTATGTAGAGACATAATCATCTCCTAACTTGTTAAATCATGTTTTTAATCATAATCTAACAAGTTCAATGTGATGATCAACATCATATTATCAAGAAATCAACAAGCAATCATCAGCATATTCAAAACAACATCATTCTAATCAATATTACATCATGTTTCATCTTATGTTTCAAGATTAAAGTGTATGTTCTTTAGTGTTCTTGTGTTAATCATCAAACAACAACTTTTAACCACTAAAATGTGAAGTAAACAAGGGTGTTTAAGAATCTTACAACTAGCTTAAAGCTAGGGAAGAACAAGGTTGAAAATGTGGTGGATAAAAGCACACAAGAGAGGTCCTTCAAGTTCCGTGAGTTCCACACCTTCTTAATCACCTTTGTGCACCTTGTATGAAGCTTGGGTTGGGTGAACAAAAATGAAAATGGTGAGTGTGGGGAGGGGGGTTCATGGCCGTAGCTTATAGGAGAGGAGAGAGTGAGTTGAGGTGGTGATTTGTGAAGATGAATGAGATGTGTTCTTATAATCCAAGTCCTTATTAACCAATGGTCTCAATGTTCCCCTAAGTACATACTAAATCACAACAAATCCCAAGGAGAAGATATGGAAGGATTTATAAAGATTAAGGTAATCTTGAGTGGGGCCTCCTTATGGGCCGTAAATTAAGAGAGGGGGAAGTGGGTTAAGTGTAAATTGATGGTAAATGGGTAATTAGTGGAAAGTTAAATGTTATGTCTAGTGTTTAGTGTGTCTCTTGCATTATGTAGAATGTTTAAGTGTTCGGGAACCATAACTAGCTCAGAAAAAGTGAAACAATGTTTCTAGCAATATTTTGGTGTTCCGGGTAATGTCCGGTTGTTCGGTTAGATACCGTTCCGTTAAAGTGCTAAGTTATTCCGTATAGTGTCCTTTATGTAACTTTTTGTGACACTTTTAATTCCCGACACTTAGGAAAGCATACATGACCATTTTGCCATATTTTTGCATGTTACCAGCATGTTAAAATGCTGAATTTTGTTGGTTAATGCAAAATTCTGCACTTTGAGTGGGTTTTAGGCACTTTCCGGCACTTAAACTATCACCTAGTGACGCAGTTTTATGGTCCTTACTTCCCTACACTCCATACTAGTATAGTACCTTGTCTCTGGCTCATACTGGGCCTCAAAACATTGTCTGTCTATGTACTGGCACTGTCAGTATATTTCTGAGTTATCCGCTAACTGTGCTTTGTGCATCATGTATGTCACTAAAGTTTGTATGTAATGAATGGTGTGACAGTATGAAATGTGATGCACATGTATGTATGATACAGAAGTCATAAGCAGTTTATATCATCAGTTGTAATTAAGCACAATCATTAAGCACAAATTAATATTAATTAATTGTATGGATACCTGTAATTATGAGGGTTGTCACAAATGGCTTGGCAAGCTACGGGTGAGTATGGAACCCATCTTAAAGATCCGATATGTTCCCGAAAGTCACTTTAAAAGGTGTTTAGGAAGCGTGAGTATTAATGGGGTGTGCAAGCGAGTGTGAGAGGAAATGAATTAAGTTGTGGGCCAGTATGTATAGGTCCAATTTCATTTCAGTATATGAAACTTTTAAGTAATTATAACTAGGAGCAAGTACGTATGTAAATTGTTCACTCATGTTTTATCACTCGGAGTTTGTAATTAGGGCATGACAGTAAACCTTATTGAATTATGTAAGTGCTACGTATGAGCTTGTATAAATGTACACATGTAAGGGTGTAGGTATTAGATGACTATAAGTATACACATGGATGTACGTAGGCACGATGTAGTATTTATGGTACAAGAAGGAATGGGACTTGAGTAGATGCATACATAGCTTTAACACGTTGAGTACTAAGTTGTTAATCATGTGCATTGAGAATGAAATGAGATTGCAGGTATGCTAATGAAATCCGTTGTGCAGTTTTGAAGAATTGGAATGCGAGATTGTACGTGGAAGAATGATCGGACGGACTTGCATGAATGGAAAGAATGCGTCGTGGTTATTTCATTATGTATGATAAACTATGAATTGTAGTTATTAAATTCTAATGATGTGCATGTTTGTGGTGAATGTAGGTTACGTAGATTATTATCGGTATAAAGTGTTGGAGGATTGAAGATCGAGTCAAGAGCAAGGATTGTACGGGAAGAGTAGTCACATAATTGGGGATTGTATGTGTAATTAATGTGAAAATTAAGAATAAACGATGTTAATCTTTTCGTTAATTATTAAATATTTCTAGTAATAAAATTCAAGTATGTTACATGGCTTGTATAGAAAGAAAAAATTTTAAGACTCGAATTTCCGCTGCGACATTCATAAGGAGTTAAGTTTTAGGGCGTTACATATTGAAGCGAGCTTGAGCCGAGCTTTTAGCTCGTTTGAGGTTGCTCTCAAAATAGCTCGAGCCGAGTCTAGCCAAGCTCGAGTTTGAGTTTTACTCGCGACCGAGCTCGAGCTTCATAAAAACATGACGAGCCGACTTCTAGCCTAGTCAGGTTCGGGCTCGACCCATCTCGTTTACACCCCTAGTTACTTTACAACCCAACAAAGGCAAATTTGTGTTAAAACTTAAAAACAATAAAAGGTGAGGGGTGACACTGCAAACATTTCTGTATCTTTTATCCTCTTAGAACAGAGCCACAACACAAACCCTTGACTATTCATAAACCTCTGAAATCGGTTATTCATATTCGTAATAATCAATGGCTGTTGTATTTTCTTGTTCGAACATGATCATCCAGCTCAGAAATCACCACTCACCGTCGGTAAAGACGGTTGCTTTTTCAAATGGGGTTTTTGTAAACCCTATCAACTTCAAGATTGCTTCAAGTTTCACGCGTAAATCATCGTCTTTCGCCATCAAAGCTTACCAGAATGAATCGGTAATCATTCTTTCATATGATATTTGTTATGCCCTTAAGCTGTTCAGTGTGATTTGGGAATATGTGGGGGGGGGGGGGGGGGGGGATTGGGGGTTAAATGTTACAATCTGCATCATTTTGCTTGTCATAATAGTCACATTGTTTACATAGGATTAGGGCTGCAAACGAACCGAACGAATATGAACAAGACCTTGTTCATGTTCGTTTGTTAAGGAAATATATGTGTTCATGAACACTTATTGAATAGGATTTATTGCTTGTGTTCGTTTGTTAAGGAAATGAACTTGTTCATGTTTGTTTGTTAATTTTAGGCAACGAACGAAAACGATTGTTGATGAACACAAATGGAAACAAAGGAACATAAACAAGCATTCATGAACAGGACATATAGTAGTACACATACTGACACTTATTAAATATTTTATTTGTTGCAATTTTGAAGTATTTAAATTAAATATAAAAACTAAAAACACTAATGAACTATCGAATACAAATGAACACGTTACCGAAACCGAACGTTCACGAACATAAATGAACGAACACGACCTCTGTTCCTGTTCGTTCATTAACTAAACGAATGAAAAATCTTGTTTGTGTTCGTTTGTTTAATAAACGAACGAACACAAACGAACTTCCCGCCGAACGGTTCACGAACTGTTCACCGAACGTTTGGTTCGTTTGCAACCCTACATAGGATATTGTTATTCTATAATTGGTATGTGTTTGTTTGCACTAAACCTTTATGCCGATGTAATTAGTTTCGAGTACAAAGTAAATGTGGGTTAATGGAATGGGTAGCATCTGAAACTACTTGCAATTTCAGTATCATAGGTGTAATCATAGTTGTTAACGGCGAATAGCGACAAATAGCGATAAGGTACCTATATGCTACATAGCGAATAGCGATAAATAGCAGGCGGCTATTTTATAAATAGCGATACACTAGAAAAAGAATTTTTAAATTTTTTATATGTATATTATATCAAAATACCCTGGTCATCATCATCATCATCATCGTACTCAGTATATCCCACCTATAGCAAAGCTAAGGTAGGGTCTGAGGAGGGTGGGATGTAGACAGCCTTACCTCTACCCCGTAGAAATAGAGAGGCTGCTTCCAATGAGACCCCCGGCTCGATTGTGGTTTTGCATCAAGCCTTGGACATAAGGCACATAACACTCAGCAATTGAGACAAACGCCAATTGGTGCATGTACCCCCTTGTCTTTCGGCTATCAACGCCACCACATGATGCCTGATTAACGATCCCCTCTTTTTAACGTTATTTTCACGAAATTAGTAAAATAACGTTAAAAATTAGTGCACTTTTGCTTTTGCCCCCCCGAGCGCCCACACATATATTACATTATATGAGCAGACCGCAAGCGGGGCTCATCAAAATACCCTGGTATATATGCTATATCAACACCGTGTAATAATGGATGTTTGGACTTAAGGCTTTCCTACCCCTTCTGTTATATGGTGCAGAGTGATTAGGAACCCGCACGTTTTAAGTACATTCTGCGTGAACCCCAACCCCGCCACAATGAGGAATGATATCTAATAAAGTATTATATATAACAGTTACGCTTTATCTAACGATTCAATTCTAACTAAGTAAATGTTTTACCAAGTACTAATGCTATTTGTATATATATCCCATAGTTGTTAAAAGCAATCGCCTCTTGCGCCTAGGCCCAATTTCCTAGCTAGGCAAGGCAATTGCGCCTTAAGTCAGGGCAATTGCGCTTTAATTCTCCAGGTGATGGTTAATGCGCAGATTCCGGCGAGATTCCTAGATTCTTGAGAGTTTTCGGCCAAATTCTCTAAATTCTGGCAAGATTCTAGCTGGATTTCTACTTTTATCTAACGAAACTACTTTTCTACACTAATAAACTAGCATTTATAACTTTTGGTACTAAATAGACGATATTAAATGTTATATAATAGCTTTAGTTTATTTTATTTGAAGAATAGTATTAATTTTCTATTATATAAAAACATTTTAAGTTTTTTTTTGCTGTAAGCTTTTTCTTTCTCAGGCCCGCGCTTTTTTTGCGCCTAGGCCCCAGGCGAGGCCTATGCGCCTTGAGTGCGCCTAACGCCTTTAATAGCTATGATATATCCATAACATGTCCATGTACATGATTTCATGACCTAAATAGGGCAACTAAGGTGTAAGAAGCTCTCTCAGTTCCCATCCCAGACTTGGTAAATGATGCCTTTTTTTCGTAACCTTGAGAACCCGATACTGGAAAACCCACACGGTTACCAGTAAAATTAGGTAAAACGCAGGTTGTGCTAGGCAGGTGGCTATCATAGTTGTTAATGGCGAATAGCACTAAATAGTGGGCTGCTATTTTATAAATAGCGATAAACTAGTTTTTTTTTATGAATTTTTTATATGTATATTATATCAAAATACCTTGGTATATATGCTATTTTACATGTATATTTAACAAAAACCTAAAATCCAGCTACTTTATAGCTATATTTAATTGCTATTTGTACTAAAAAAACAAAAATAAAAAAATAAACTGTCGCTACTATCGCTACAACCCTAATAGCGAGCCTAGACCTATACGCTACGTAGCGCGCTATAGCGATCGTTACGCTCGCTGTTGTGGCTATCAAGGGGATAAAGACCGCTGGAAGATGGATTCGAACTTGAAACCTCTACTAGAAAGAGAATCCATAAATAGATACCTAGCTTGCAGCTTTCTTGATCTCCTCCTGGTCATACCTTGTGTCCCTTGCAGTTTTCTGTTTATACGGTTAAATACCCTTTATACTTCTGCTACTTTCTGTGTTAGTTTCCTATGTGGTCAAAGCGTACAAGGCGCGACACACTAGCCCTTTGTTCTTTGAGCGCGTCTTGCCCCTTTTACTACCTAACTAGCAGCATAAGAATTATTATTTGTATTTTTTATATGATATTTCCAATTAAATGACGTCACAGGACCAATCTCAGACCGAAGTCCAACCTAAGAGAAGCATGGCAACACCAGCTAACCCTGAAGTCGACAACTTTAAGGAACCCGAAGAGGAACCACAATCCTTGAAACTTGCTAAGGCAAAGGCGAAGGCAGCCACAGCCTTACAAACATCAATGGATTATCAACAAGTTCTCAAGTATCCCCTTGTTACCGAAGCTGCAATACAATCTATCATCAAAGAGAATACGTTGGTTTTCATGGTGGATGTACGCGCAAACAAGAAAGACATTAGGAACGCCTTTGAGAACATGCTTAAAATCAAGACCAAGAAAATTAACACGTTGATCAACTACGACGGCACCAAAAAGGCTTACATACAGTTGCCTCCTGAAAATCAGGCTGCTACGATCGCCAAGAGACTCAAAATATTGGCTTGATTGTTTTTCGTATGGAAACCAGATTTGTGTATATAACCAAGGCGATTGAGGATGAAGGTGTTGAGCATGTAAGTTAAACTTTTTTTGTTTTAAGAATATATTTTAGCGCATACTCGGGGATTTTGGATCTTGATCTTGCTTCATGTTATTAATCATGTTGGTTGTATTAAAATCAAATACGGTTCCTCTATCCATTTGTGGTAATGTTTTGTGGGCAGGTGTTAAATTTGAAAGACCCCTAACTTTTTTACTTTCATGGGTTGAACAAGTCTTATCTAAAGGCATATTCATTTTTTTTTTCTTGTTCATCAATGTAGGATTATATAGATTAATTAGCTGAGTTTGATTACCCTGGCAATTTTTGCCCAACACCTTAGTTTTAGTATTAGATCAGAATTTTGAAGTACTGCAAGATAACAATATATATAACAGTAGGTCAGCATTGAAAGAACTAGATTGTATTACCAAACAAACTGCAGGGATCATTGTCCCTAGAGGTGCAAACGCGCTGAACCGAGACCGACTAGACTAAACTCTAGCTCGAGCTCGTTTAACTTACGAAAGCTCGAGCTTGGCTTTATACGAGCTTTGTTCATAAAGCATGAGCTCGGCTAGTAGGTAGTTTTTCAAGCTTGTCTCGGCTCGTTTATTATGTTAATTAAAAATATTATTTTATATATAGTTTACTTGTAGTGGCTCGGGCTCGGCTCGGCTCGTTTAGTTATTTTACATCATATTCATTACTTGCTACTCGGTTTTGTATTTTTTTAATTTTTATTTCTTTTTTTTTTTTTTTTTTTTCTGTTTTATATATTTTTTATTTTTTATATTTGTTTAATTTATAATTATATTTATATTTTTTTATTAATTTATTTTGTTTTCATCTTATTCTTACCCGAACCAATCCTGACCCAAACCCATCCTGTCTCAAACTTATTCTGGCCTTTTTACCAATATACCCATCCTGACTCAAACCTATTATAACCCGAACTCATCTTGACCCATGAACCAAACTCACTCAACTTGCCTACTTTACCACCCATAGGGTGATAGGGATGGTTATGCTATTTATTTATTGGGTTGTTGGATTTGAATAATCTTTAGTTTCACCTGTTGGCTGATAATAATCTCAACTTTAAAAATTCTCTCCAATGATCCCAACTTGTAAAAGTTTGACCCCCATTGATCATTTTTAAACATATAAGAATTTTGTCTTCTCAATAGATTCAAGTGCACCTGGAGACTTCTTAATTGATGTAAGTACACCTATGTTAGAATAGGATCAATGAGTGTCAAATTCTTACAAGTTGAGATCGTTGGAGGGGATTTTTAAAGTTGGGATTATTATCGGCCAATAGGTGAAACTTAAGATTATTAAAATCCAATAACCCTTATTTATTTAATTATTTTTTGAGAAACGGCCCGAAGTTAAACTCTCGCACCCTAAAATAGGTTGTGCCGCCCATCAGGGGCGGTTCTTTCCACGGGACAGGGGGTCCCCTTGTTTTTTCGATTCGAAGTGTAAATTTTACCGAAAATTAAAAAAAAAAAATTATAAGGTGTAATATATTGGATTTTGAGAGTCCCCGCCTCCTGATTTTATCGAAAACTAAGTTCAAGATCCGCTAATGTCGCCCATGTTTCTCGGTATTGAACAAATTTAATGTCATAGGTGAAGATGTTTGTACTATTTACTCAAGTATTGGCTTAGATGAAGTATGCTTGTACCCTAATGACTCAAGTATTGGCTTAGATGAAGTATAATTGTACCCTAATGACTCAATAGATGAAGTGTGCTTGTAACCTATTGACTTAAGTATTGGCTTAGATGACGTATGCTTGTACCCTAATGACTCAAGTATTGACGAATAAGAGTGAAATATAAAGAGGATAAGAGTAAAGGGAAAAGATACAATTGCTTTTGGTTTTAGGTGTTGGGAAAGTAGATTTTGAATAGTAAAAAGGATCCCAAATTTACCAAAAAAAAAAAAGATCTTTTTAGGTAATATTTGTATTTTCTTTTGCTTTTCTACACCTTTAAGCTAATTCATGGAACATGAAAAATTTTATATAACCTTTTTAGACCACCCGTAGTGGTTGCTTTTTTGGGCGTTTTTGTGGCTCAATCACGCCCATATCGCCCACATCCCCACTACGTATGGGCGTGATTGGCGTTTTTGGGGCTCAGGCGTTTTATAAAGGGTTATTAAATTTTATCACCCTCAACTATTGGCTATTGGCCGCTTCCACCCACAACTATCACTTTGACGCCCGTCACCCCCAACTTAACACTTAGTGTGTTCTGTCACCACGCCGTTAACTGATCACTAACTTTTGATCATGTTACTACACTTTTTGGGGTGTTATAGAGATCTTGGGAAAGTTTTAGGGATCTTAGGACACCCCCAAAAGTATAGTAACATGATCAAAAGTTAGTGATCTGGTGACAGAACACACTAAGTGTTAAGTTGGGGTTGTGGGCGTCAAAGTGATAGTTGGGGGTGGCAGCGGCCAAAGACCAATAGTTAAGGGTGATAAAATCTAATAACCCTTTTATAAATCACGCCAAAGGGGGGAGATCTTGTCCAATCAGATTTGAGCTTGCATTGTTTTGTCCAATAACATTTATTAAATTGTTTTTTTATTTTATTTTATTACAAACATAATTCCCCACAATCCCCACATCCCCACTACACCCTTTTTGTAAAAACGCCCAATAATGCCTCATTGCTGACTGGGCTGCCACATGACGCAAAACGCCCTGGGGTGGGTCATTATTCACCCCAACGACTACGCATGGTCTTATAATGCTTAAAGTGATTTAACATTTTTAATCAGATTAAATAAAAGAAAAGAAAACTTCTTTTGATTTGAGGAACATATGGTGCAGTTTACTTTTGCAAGTGTTAACTACTATTATAAGGCCGTGGGTTCTGGTATACCGCCCCCGGCCACATCAACTTTGTTAGCGTACTCTAGCGTCCCCACCCCATCCCCTGCACGCTAAAGGGGAGGCACCATCGCTGCTCCGCTAGCCCAGTAACGAGCGTTAAAGGGAAAAGCAGGTGGGGTCCATTTTTTTCAACCAATCAAATTTTTTTCTCTTTTTTTTTGTATTTTGTTTAATAGGAGGATTTAAAGTGGCTTTAAACCATTGCATGCAAGTTAAAAGAAGGGTCTTTAAAGCCCTTTATATGACATGACACTGATGTGGCGCTGATGTCACATGATAAAACCCCTAGGGGCTTTATACCACACACTCCAGCCTAAGGGTGAGAGGGGAAGTCACCTCTTGAGGAGAGGTAAACTTTCTACCCACCCAATCATATCTTGCCATGTCAATTCTCCTCTCTAAGTCTCATCTTGCACTAAAACATAAGGGTGGTCACTTCTCGTAGGGAGAGGTAAACTATTTTTTTCAAATATAAAAAATAAAAAAGGAAAATTGTGATTGGTTTCATGTGCAGCAACCGTCAAAAAACAATTCCCCTCAAGTGATGACAAGTCCCCGATTTCAAGCATGTCGTGCGGTGTGAAAAGGGCCGGCGGCGGTGTTGCCGCGCGGTGAAAGCCCACCCCGCACCCACCCCGTTCACCCTAAGGTAACATCGAAATATACCTAGCCTTCAAATTTTCAAAAATAGCAACATGTAATTTTAGACAATATTCTCTCTTCATAGTACTCTCACGGCACAATAAGGGAACACCACAAAAACAATATTCCAGATTGCGCCTCCACCCCACATTACTTTCAACCACCTATTTTTACTTCCTCATCCTCCAATCATTTGTATTTGTTTTTCTAATCTCAAACCAAATATACGAAATTAAGATTATTAATTAAGGCTATGTTTGGCAAAAGTAGTTGGTGGCTGGTAGCTGGTGGTTGGAAGGTGGTAGCTGTATGAAGGGGTATGGTCCCAGATCTCGCGTCAGCACGACCGCGAGTGACCATTACCCTTATCAAAAACCCCCACCAGCAGGAACTTACATGTGTCCGTGCAGGCACACGCGAACACAACGGTCCAATCTGTCCACTGATGAGAAGACTTACCTTAAGTACAAATGTTACGCATAGCGATGCGGCCTGGCACCGCATCCTATGAACATTTTCGTCACGACAAGGGATCTGGACAACAGTAACAGTCACCAAGCGGCGATGCGGCATGGCACCACATCCCGCATGAATCTTGGATAGATCAAAGAACGCGGGAACAACATCAGTGACCGCAAGCAGCGATGCGGCCTGGCACCGCATCCTGCCTACAAAGCAAGTGAGTCTGACACCACAGTGCAAGTGGCACTGGGAACAGTCGCCTATCAGCCCACATGTGTGCAACAGTCTGACACCACAGCAGGACGTGGCATCACCACCGTAACCGACAGGTCTGACACACCTGCAAGTAGCTGTGCGATGTCAGACTAGCTACTCAACTACCCTCCTTCACTCCTCGGCTATAAATACCGACCCCAAACCAGGTTTGAGTTATCACTTCTCAACTCTCTCACTACTACCACTATCACACTTTGCTTCCCAAGCAAATTACTGATTCTCACGCCGGAGAGTGGTAACAAGGAGTACCCCCCACCCCATCCTCCTTGTTACGAGTCACGGCTTGTTTCCTTGTGCAGGAAACCAATCAGCGGACGATCTAGCCAGCGATCCTCGGAAAGAAGGGATTAACCCTACTTGACGAGACCAGTGAGTTAACCCCACCCGGTTAACCATTGTTTCATCATTGGCGCCCACCGCTACTCTTAGCACTTTTTTCAACCATCTTTTTCTTTCTGAAAATCATGTCTGATCGTCTAAACAACACTACAGGGGATAACCTAAACCCCGCAAACCAAGGGCCTAAGGGGACCATTCCCCTAGCCCCAAATGCTGAACATATTGGCACGTCGACGTAAGGGGGCGCTTCCCTTACGTTCGGACACGATCTTTCACAGTACGCCACTGTGATACCTCCAGGCATGAACCTTCATACCTGGTACGACCAACAACAAGCTCTGCTGGTCGTAACATACAACAGAGCTTGCACAGAAGCGCAAATACCTATGGGGCCTACCCCAGCACCGCATACCCCTCCGGGTCGTATTTTACAATACGACGGCAGGGCCCCAACACACCCAGTCTCCAGAAGCAGGCAAGAAGACCGCGGTTCCTCTTACTGCGACGTCCGCACGCTTGATGAGGACGATTCCTCGTATGGGTCCCGCCGCAGGGGCCATATACATAGCCGCCTAGGCCCCCATGGCGAAACTAGGCGGCAGTCTACAGCCCACCACGGCCCCGGCATCCAGAGCCGGTTGGGACCTCAGTCCCATCATGAAGGGCAGGGCCGTACCGATCCGGACGATGGTACATACTGCGGGGATTCTCATGCTACTAGTAGTAGACCGGGAGGACGAAACTATGTTCCTCCCACGGCAGCGATCCCAGACCATATGTCCCGCGGAACAACCAGCCCGACGCAAGGGCTACAATCAACGCCCAACGTGAGAATCGGGCGTCAAAGAAGGAGTCTCGGGACCGTAGCTGGACTGAGATAAACCAGTCACCAAGCGACGTCCTCCTTACGGACGCGCAATTCCTGCGACCGGCCCAACCGATGAAGTCCAAGAAGAACCAGGATCCCGAACTCTATTGCGAGTATCACAAGGACTCGGGCCACACAACAAACAACTGCATCAGTCTCCGACTGGAGATTGAGCGAGCCCTAAAAGAGGGGAAATTGCAACACCTGTTGCCTGGCGCGCAAAAACCTACCAAGCGCATCACTCCCCACAACGAGGGCACCTCCACGGGAAAAGGACCATGTACGTGGCCTCTACCCACATGATCAATGGAGGACGAGGAAGGCCGCGTAAGTGTAACACCCTACTAATTACTATTCGACTTTAATCAAAATACTTAGGATTTTATATATAGAGTACGTATAAAACAAGACATAAGTTCCAAGGTGATCAAACATTAGTCAACTACCGACTAATTGAAACATGATTAACAAATCGTTTACATCAAAAACATTGTCTAGATGAAGATATCCCAAAAGTATAGTTTAAACGTAAACTAAGTTAACGCGGAAGCTTGCAATTTGTGTTCGGTTCTTCAAAAGCTTGCTTGATCATCATCCGATTAGTTTCCACATCACCTAAGGTCAAAACCACATCAAATGTTAGTTTTGATAATACTAGAATGGATATAAACAAGTTCCATGGGTTAAACAAACAAAAAAATAAAATTTCCACAGAAGGGGGGGGGGGGGGGGGGCGTGACGCCTAGCCCCCTTTTTCACAGAATGTTGTTTCAGCTGTTGCTGTACATACCCAGCTCAATGTTTATTCAAATCCCAACTTGAATTTGCCATAACTTATGATTCGTAAGTCCGTTTTTAGTGATTCTTTTTCCTATACGTCTGTAAATTCATTACCAACGTGCCTATTACGATAGTCATACCAAAAGTTTAACTTACGGACAGAAAGACTATATGTCATTATGCATTTATTAGACTCATTTCAACTCCGCACAATTTACCATTTAGCTAGTAAACTTATGACACTTTATACCCAACATCCGGGGCTTATCATCACTCACATTTCTTTACCAATCTCATGGCTTAATGCTCTTGTGATTGTCATCGCCATTTTAACTCTCTAAAACACTAGAACAATAATTTACACAACTAATTGACCCGTTTGGCTCATCTTATGGAATCCTCCAATATGATGACTACCAAACGATTCCTTGTCACTCTTAGACTATTAATTCAAGTAACGATCATGGTCGCTACAATCGACACCATATTTATCCTACGATGAGACTTTGCAAAATTTAACAACAATTTGTTTGATGTAACGGGTCAAGTTACATACCTTTAGAGCACGCCCTTCTAACGCGAATCGCCACCGGCTTGTCCACTCGACGCTCCGGTATCTTTTCCTATAAAGTTCAATCACGACTTGTTTAGAACTCCATTTCAACCATATATCGCATAATTTTGTCAAATCATCACAATCATGCGTCTAACTTTAAATTTCAATTTCGAGCCTTCTTTGGGGCATTTTTACAAACACTTAACGGGCAGAATTTTATATCATTCATATTCAAGTTCATAGCTTGTTATTTAGCTAAACTTAACATCAATAAAGCTTTCATATAACATTTAAACATCATCATTTCAGAAATCACTTTCTATGACCGGTATTACACTAGAATAATCATTCTAAACCCTAGTGTTTACTAGTTTCCCACAAAACCCATGAATCACCTTCAATGTGTTCGTGAGATTTTCAGGAATTAGCCATGATTTCGCATGTTATTGTCTAGGTTTTACTCCTAGACACTATATCAACCCCATTCTACCCAAATAGCAAACATGCAACATCAATTTTTAGATTTCCCAATTTCATGAGAATTTCAAACAGAGAATTAACACCAAATTTTACATACCTTGTAACCCCCTTGTGATGAGGATCACTAATCTATGCTCGATTTTCGATTTTGACTTGGTTTGAGCCCTCAATTTGTGAGTTTTGTGATGAACTAGGTTTTGATGGAGCTTGGGGTCGCACCCTCTGTTTTGGTCGATCTCCAGGATACTCCAAATGGAGTGTTTATGTTTTAATAAAATATTTTTATTAAAACTAGTTTCAAGTTAAACACTTTTGGTCCCTCTGTTTTCTCTTAGTTTATTTTTATATTTCTTTAACTACACACAAGTCATTATCTAACTAGGTTAGTGTCATTCCTAGTTAGTTTATTTTACCAATTTATTTGCAATTAAATTTGCAAATTTAAGAATCCATGTTTTCGGGATGTTACAAGTCCACCCCCCTTAAAGGGGTTTCGTCCCCGAAACCAAAGTACATACCAAATAATGTAGGGTAGAGGCGTCGCATCTCCTCTTCGGACTCCCACGTAGTGTCCGAGCCTTTCCTATGCTCCCACTTGATCTTGACTTGATCAATTTGTTTGTTTCGCAATTGCTTGACCTTCCGATCCAAAATCTCCAATGGTCTCACCGCATAATTCAGGCTATTATCCACATCGATATCATCGTAATGGATATAAGTTATTTCCTCCGTTAGACATTTCCGCAATTACGACACGTGAAACGTGCCATGTATTCCACTCAACTCTTCCGGTAGCTCGAGGCGATAAGCCACCTTGCCAACCCGTTCGATGATTTTAAATGGCCCGATAAACCTCGGGCTTAGTTTCTCTCTTCTTCTGAATCGGATAACACCCTTCCTTGGGGAAAACTTTTAGCATAACTATATCACCTATTTCCTATCCTTTGTCGCCCTTTTGATCGGGTTGTCTTTTGACCATTCAGTCACTGAGTCCGTCAGCATACTTACTTGACACTAGTTTTATATTAACAAGCGCTCTACATAGGTCACAGTGTTATTTAGGCTACAACTTGTTTTATTGCCTAAACTAATTGGTCACCATTTTACCTCATACCTCGTCATTCTGGCATGCAATATTGCCGTCATCGGCCCTTTGCGTGCTTATAATTTCATATCTAGTCATTCACACTATAACGTGATTACATTCTCTATTACTTTTGTGTCCGTGATCACATCACGCCATGTTTAGTTTTACATCGACTTTTCATTCTTAAGAATCTTTCCTCCGAATGCATCATCTTACAGCTTTCGGCGTTAGACCTAAATTCTTTAGTACTAACCATTTTCTAATTTCTCTCTCAGTATTCATAGGTGTTAGAACACCGTTTTCTTTACTAAAACTGAATTTTAGTATGATGTTTTTCTCTTTAACCTTGTCGATTAATCATATCAAGGAATTGACGACAAGGATTATTCTTCGGAATTATCATTTTACGCGAGAAATCATAATTGGTTCTTCACGCTTTATATTATCGACCCGTAGGTTCCTTTACTTAGCCTTGTAGACTATTCTATTAGGTCTTCACCTTTTTAGGGTGAGACCCCCCTAGTATGTTCCATTTGTATTTGCGACCCAACGGTCATTTTGTTCCCGTAGGCCTTTACATTGTTTATAATTTGGAGGTTATGGTGATCCCATGGATCATCTTCTATTCGTTTGACCTTGACCGTAGTCTAAGGCTACCCTCACTTTCTTTCGGATTATCTTTTCGATTCTATGACTTCTTATGTGTCCTTCGCGTCGGTTTATTTTACTCATACTGTTATTTGGTTTATGCCTCTATTTCCTTTCAACCCGTTACGCGGGTTCTTGATCTTGATGTTTTTTTAACACTCCGTTTTCATTGGTTTGCATTTTCCCTTTCATACTCTTTTATGACCTATCCCATAGATTCAATAATATTTCACGTTTTCATTATCCAGGTTGCGCTTACTTGGGATATCAACCACTATACTTTATTCAACCCGCCCAACATTAAAGTAGTTGAACATGACTATCAAAATTTCTGTTTTTGCAAAATTTTATCGTTTTCTCAGTCATAACTCTTAATCCGAGTCTCTTGACTTTTAATTCGCGTTCTCGACTGTTGGTTACGCATTTATCTGAAAACATACTTATTAATTGAGTATTTTATCGATATTATTTTCATAGCAACTCTTCCGGCATTCCTTAAGACTTTGTTTCTCGATTTATTTGGTCGTATCAGCAACATCCACCGCTTTTACTCAACCAAGTCTTTTATTCTTTCACTCGTCTGGTTTGACTTGTTCGTGTGAGTTCCATCGCCTATGACAGTCAACTTTATCCTTATGCCTTGACATTCTAAATTGTCGATTCATATTTTCGTTTACTTGATTCTTATCCCTTCCCTTGGGCTCATTATCTTAATATAATATGCTCCCATTATCCGGCTTCCGTTTACTTTTATTATCAAGCACTTTACTTAGTTAATCCGTACACCACCTTTCTTTTGTCAGCGACCCTTAGGTCTGTTTCTTTTACAAATGTCCCGAAGGCCCATGTCTCAAGTCTTATTTGGTAAACTACTGTTATTGTTATTCGGCCTTTGGGGTTTACTCGTTCTTATTCTAACGCTTTCATAATGTTTGTCTTACTAATTCTTTTACATATTCACCCTCATCAAGGTGATTATCGTTCTTCCTCAGGAGGAATTTATTAATAACATGTTACTTGGGTATCTACCCATACCCGAGCTTTTAAATCCAAATTTATTGGTATTTCATTATTTACAGCAACAAATAATACATATTGTCCATTTAGTTTCTTTTTCGAGGATATTCCTACCCTAAATCTTAATCTCTTGATTTCTGACTTTAACCCATTGTTACAATAACAAAATCAATTTATTTCATGTTATTGTTTCATATCGTTGTATGGAATTTATTCACATCGTTTGTTGACATAAACGATGTTTCTATCTGTTTCATTTAGTTTGGCTTAGTCTATAACCATGTCCTTGTCATCTATTACTATTGTAAACTCCCAGGGTTCGGGTGTTATTACACTCCTCCCTATTATGACGCTTATCTTTCATTACGTTCTCGGGTTCGAGTGTGCGCGCACCCCTTCCCAAGGCAATATTTATCATGATTATTTTTACCTCGATGCTCAACGTACAGTTTCAGCACCTCTTATAAACAATAGAACTTTTATTATTACCTCTTTCTATTTTTCAAAGCCTTGGTAATTTCGTTAACACTAATGTAGAATGTTAAATAAATCGATATAAAACAAACGATTTATTTGCACTCGTAATAATTAAAAATTCATGCTGAAATTTAATTTACAAGAGTATACCTGAATCGACATCAGGTTCAGCTTTAGCCTCCGTGGCTGTTATATAAAACAACTTTGTCCTTGATTTCTGGGCATCAGACTTTGTGTCGGTTGTGTCCTTGGTTCCAAGCCTCTCTGGACATTTAGACTTTTTATGTCTTGGCTTACCACATGTGCCATTGTGAATTTTTCCACAAAATCTACACTGATGTAACACACTTTTTGTAACTCCCTTCTTGGGAGCTTTATTAGACTTGGACTTCTTTACGGATCTTGGATTCATATCCAACACCCTCCTTTCTTCTATTTCTTGTAGTATGCTGTCTTTCAATTCAGCCATCATATCGTTCACCACCGGCACAATTGTGGTTTGTAATCTATCAATATACTGTGATAGACTATTTTCTAGAGCTTTTCCGACCTCTTCGAAAATCTTAGCTTTCATTTGTTCAGTCAATTGAGATGTCGAATCATCTCCGGTTACCCCAGACATTTCTTTAACTGAAACATCCATCACGATTTATCAATAATTATTTAATTCATTTCCATCTTATTATACGGAAATTTATATCACTCTCACTCAATCATAAATAATGTGTTATTCTTTTTCGGTTTGGTCAAGTATATATCTTGCCTTACCTTTCTTACTTAGTGTATTTTCCCGGGTTCGAGCGTATTCATACACTCCTCCCATCCTTCCGTCATCTTGAAATTGAAATGCTTACACTAATTGTTAAACATTTCATTTATGACATATGCGTCATTCATTTTGATCTAGCCAAGTTCACCACTTGCTTAAACCATTTATGCTTAGTGCACTTTTCCGGGTTTGAGTGTGTAAACACGCACTTCCCGTGTATATCAATTCAAATTTCCTTTTTCTAGTATTCTAGTAAGTCTACTAAAGCAATTAATTCTTACCAGACGATCGATCAAGCTTGAACCGAACACTTTGTTGACAACCTTAAGCTCTGATTACCAACTTGTAACACCCTACTAATTACTATTCGACTTTAATCAAAATACTTAGGATTTTATATATAGAGTACGTCTAAAACAAGACATAAGTTCCAAGGTGATTAAACATTAGTCTACTACCGACTAATTGAAACATGATTAACAAATCGTTTACATCAAAAACATTGTCTAGATGAAGATATCCCAAAAGTATAGTTTAAACGTAAACTAAGTTAACGCGGAAGCTTGCAATTTGTGTTCGGTTCTTCAAAAGCTTGCTTGATCGTCATCCGATTAGTTTCCACATCACCTAAGGTCAAAACCACATCAAATGTTAGTTTTGATAATACTAGAATGGATATAAACAAGTTCCATGGGTCAAACAAACAAAAAAAACAAAATTTTCCCGGAAAGGGGGGGGGGGGGGCGCCGCGTGACGCCTAGCCCCCTTTTTCACAGAATGTTGTTTCAGCTGTTGCTGTACATACCCAGCTCAATGTTTATTCAAATCCCAACTTGAATTTGCCATAACTTATGATTCGTAAGTCCGTTTTTAGTGATTCTTTTTCCTATACGTCTGTAAATTCATTACCAACGTGCCTATTATGATAGTCATACCAAAAGTTTAACTTACGGACAGAAAGACTATATGTCATTATGCATTTATTAGACCCATTTCAACTCCGCACAATTTACTACCATTTAGTTAGTAAACTTATGACACTTTATACCTAACATCCGGGGCTTATCATCACTCACATTTCTTTACCAATCTCATGGCTTAATGCTCTTGTGATTGTCATCGCCATTTTAACTCTCCAAAACACTATAACAATAATTTACACAACTAATTGACCCGTTTGGCTCATCTTATGGAATCCTCCAATATGATGACTACCAAACGATTCCTTGTCACTCTTAGACTATTAATTCAAGTAACGATCATGGTCGCTACAATCGACACCATATTTATCCTACAATGAGACTTTGCAAAATTTAACAACAATTTGTTTGATGTAACGGGTCAAGTTACATACCTTTAGAGCACGCCCTTCTAACGCGAATCGCCACCGGCTTGTCCACTCGACGCTCCGGTATCTTTTCCTATAGAGTTCAATCACGACTTGTTTAGAACTCCATTTCAACCATATATCGCATAATTTTGTCAAATCATCACAATCATGCGTCTAACTTTAAATTTCAATTTCGAGCCTTCTTTGGGGCATTTTTACAAACACTTAACGGGGCAGAATTTTATATCATTCATATTCAAGTTCATAGCTTGTTATTTAGCTAAACTTAACATCAATAAAGCTTTCATATAACATTTAAACATCATCATTTCAGAAATCACTTTCTATGACCGGTATTACACTAGAATAATCATTCTAAACCCTAGTGTTTACTAGTTTCCCACAAAACCCATGAATCACCTTCAATGTGTTCGTGAGATTTTCAGGAATTAGCCATGATTTCGCATGTTATTGTCTAGGTTTTACTCCTAGACACTATATCAACCCCATTCTACCCAAAAAGCAAACATGCAACATCAATTTTTAGATTTCCCAATTTCATGAGAATTTCAAACTGAGAATTAACACCAAATTTTACATACCTTGTAATCCCCTTGTGATGAGGATCACTAATCTATGCTCCATTTTCGATTTTGACTTGGTTTGAGCCCTCAATTTGTGAGTTTTGTGATGAACTAGGTTTTGATGGAGCTTGGGGTCGCACCCTCTGTTCTGGTCGATCCCCAGGATACTCCAAATGGAGTGTTTATGTTTTAATAAAATATTTTTATTAAAACTAGTTTCAAGTTAAACACTTTTGGTCCCTCTAGTTTCTCTTAGTTTATTTTTATATTTCTTTAACTACACACAAGTCATTATCTAACTAGGTTAGTGTCATTCCTAGTTAGTTTATCTTACCAATTTATTTGCAATTAAATTTGTAAATTTAAGAATCCATGTTTTCGGGATGTTACAGTAAGGCGGCAAGAAGACCGGACAATGACTGGAAAGACGAGCAAGTCGTCTTTCCAAAAGTCCTAGGCGGACCGCGCGACAGGCGCGCCGTGGTTATTACAGGTCACCTGGCTCACTACTGCACCGAGCGATTATTCATCGACCCGGGCAGTACATCCGATATTATATACGAGCAGTGCTTCAACCAATTTGATCAAGAAGACAAGGATCGGTTGCAGCCGGTGGACTACCCGTTGGCCGGGTTTGCGGGGGAAACCGTATTCCCCCTGGGCCAGATTACTTTTCCTGTGCGCCTCACCAACGGAAGGCACACAAGAACGGGGGAGGTAAACTTCATGGTTTTACCTCACACCTCCAAATACGACGTACTTCTCGGGAGGGAGTCCCAGGGCGACTTCAACATGATCACATTCGTCCCCCACTCTGCCATCGGTTTCCCAACCGAGACGGGGATCGCGATAATATACGCCCGAAGAGAAGTTATGTCTATGGACGAGCTGCGTCCGACCAAGGTAGCAAGGCCTACCCCCAACACTCAACCAGAAAAATGGGTTCTCAACGCAAGACACCCAGAGCAAACAGTTACGTTGGGCCACACCTTGTCCCCTACTATCAAAGCGCACCTGAAGCAGCTCCTCTTCAGGAACCAGGATATTTTTGCGTGGACACCCGCAGACATGACAGGGGTACCACGTGAAATCGCGCAGCACTTCTTGAATACCATGCCAGGTATCAAGCGGGTGATCCAAGGCCAACGCCACCTTGGATCAGCAAAGAACCAGGCGATGCATGAGCAGGTCCAAGAGCTGCTCTCCGCAGGTATCCTGCGGGAAGTCAGATACCAGACTTGGTTGTCAAACCCAGTCATGGTAGAAAAACCATCCGGGGGCTGGCGCATGTGCGTCGATTATAAAGATCTCAACAAAGCCTGCCCCAAGGATTGTTACGCACTTCCGGAGATCGACGAAAAGGTCGATAACCTCGCACCATTTCGATGGAAGTGTTTCCTCGATTGTTACAAAGGCTACCACCAGGTGCAGATGGCAATCGAGGACGAAGATAAAACGGCATTCCGCACTCCTACAGGGAACTACTGCTACAGAAAAATGCCGTTCGGGTTGCGCAACGCGGGAGCAACCTATCAAAAGTTGATGAACGACACTTTTCGCGGTCAAATTAGCAAAAGTGTCGAAATCTATAAGGACGACCTGGTCGTCATGAGCATGGAGGAAGACAACATGCTCAACGACATTGAAAGAACATTCCAAACTCTGCGAAGCGTCAACATGAAGCTCAACCCAGGGAAATGCTCGTTTGGAATGGAAGAAGGCAAGTTCCTTGGATTCATCGTAACTAAAGATGGATTCAAGGTGAACCCGGAAAAAAGTTCAGGCGATCGAGCGCATGCCATCGCCTTCTACGATGTAAGAAATGCAACGACTAGCCGGCAGGCTAGCAGCACTGAATAGATTCTTGGCCAACCATGCAGCTAAGTCTTACCATTTCATCAAAACCCTGCGGAGCTGCCTAAAAAAGGAACAATTCCAATGGACCGCAGAAGCCGAGAAAGCATTCCGGGAGATGAAAGAGTGTTTGATCCAACTCCCAACTCTAACCGCACCACGCAAATATGAACCACTTATCTTGTACTTATCTGCCGCGGACAATGCGGTAGGCGCAGTACTCATAGTGGAGCGAGAAGGAGTTCAAACACCCATCTACTATATCAGCAAAATGCTCAATGACCCAGAGACGAGATACTCCATCATGGAGAAGTTGATACTAGCACTAGTGCACGCATCGAGACGATTACGACGTTACTTTGCAAACCACGCCATTACGGTGTTAACCAACTACAGGATCGGCCCGATCCTATCAAAACCCGACATCTCTGGTCGATTAGCAAAATGGGCAATTGAGCTGGGCGCACTTTCACTGAACTATAAGCCGCGCCCCGCAATCAAATGCCAAGTCTTGGCTGATTTCGTTGCTGAAGTACCAGCAAATCGCATTCAAGAATGAGAATAAGAGCAAAAACCCTGCATTACCACCATCCTCCGCAGAAACCTGGGCACTATATACAGATGGTGCATCTAACGAAGATGGTGCAGGTGCAGGTCTGCGACTCGTCAGCCCCGATGGCCAAGAGCTTACCTAGGCAATCCGCCTCGATTTCAAAAGCATAAATAACGAGGCAGAGTACGAGGCTCTACTGGCAGGGCTGCGTCTGGCAGTCAAACTCGGCGTCCAACATTTGGAGGCACACGTCGACTCACTATTAGTCGCAGGGCAGATGCGCGGCGACTATGCCGCAAAAGGGGATATCATGATCCTCTACCTTGAGCAAGCCTTGAAACTGAGAACAAAATTCACTTCCTTCAATATCCGCCATATCAACAGGAGTGAAAACAAACCCGCGGATGCACTGTCAAAACTTGCATCCACCAGCTTCCAACACCTGGCAAAGGAGGTACGCATCGAAATCCTGCAAAATCCCTCGGTACCCCTGCGCCAAGTCAATGTCATCCAGTACGGTACAACATCCTGGATGACACCAATCATTGCATACTTGCAATCAGGTGTTACTCCCGAAAGCAAGGCAGAGGCACGTAAGTTGCAATACAAAGTGTGTCACTATCAAATGGGAGACGGTATCTTATACCGCAAATCATACCTGGGCCCACTCCTACGATGCGTAGACCCCCAAGATTCCACATACCTTATTAGAGAAATACACGAGGGAATATGTGGCATACACGATGGCCCACGCATGGTGGTGGCCAAAATCATGAACGCCGGGTACTACTGGCCCGACATGCACCTGGATGCAGTAAAAGTCTTGCGCAAGTGTTTCAATTGTCAGCGGCATGCTCCCAAGACCTTGCGCCCCAAGAATAACCTGATCCCCGTCACCACTGCGTGGCCATTCCAAAAATGGGCAATCGATGTGGTGGGACCATTTCCAGACGCACCAGGTGCAGTGAAGTTTATCATAGTGGCTGTTGATTACTTTACAAAATGGGTAGAGGCAAAACCGCTCGCCTCAACCACCGCTATGATAACAAGGAAGTTCGTCTGGGAACATATCATCTGCCGTTTCGGTCTACCAATGTGCATCGTTACCGATAACGGTACCAACTTCGCTACCGACGACTTTCAAAAATGGCTACAAGAGCTTAACATTGAACACATATTCTCCTCAGTGGCGCATCCGCAAGGGAATGGCCAAGTCGAGAGTATCAATAAAAGTTTAGTCGAAGGCATCAAAGCACGGTTGGGAACAGCCAGACGCGGCTGGGTTGATGAACTCCCAAGTATCTTATGGGCTCACAGGACAAGCCCAAAGACAAGTAACGGTGAGACACCCTTCAGCTTGGTCTATGGCACTGAAGCGGTGATCCCTGCGGAAGTAGGCCTCCCCTCACCTAGAATGTTGGCTATCAACAAGATAGACAACAATGAGGAACGCAGGGTTGACTTGGACCTCCTGGAAGAAAGGCGTGAAAACGCTGCCATCAACGAGGCCAAGTACAAAACCAAACTTGAAAAGTACTACAATGCACGCGTCCGCATTTGTACCTTCAACCCGGGAGACTACGTCCTTCTTGACAATTGAGCATCTAACGCGAAACGCCCAGGGAAACTTGCCCCCAAGTGGGAAGGACCCTACCTCATCCAAGAGGTCCTGGGCAAAGGCACGTATAAACTGCAAACATTAGAGGGCGAAACTATCGCACGCACATGGAATGCACAACAACTTCGACGCTGTTACATGTAAGCCATGTTTTTTATATTCACCATGTAACCTATCGGGCCGCAGGCCATTTGCAAATAAATAAATGAACGATTCAATGCAATATTGTTTATTTACTTTTATTACAAATGTGTGTTCCACTTTGCGGTATCTACAAAAACAGATTGGCAAAATCTTCATTCGCGATACCCACACAGAGTGGTGACCACACGCAGCTATTGTAATAGGCCAGCAATGGCAAAACATCAACTATTTATCCGGCTGGATATGCAAACACGGTTTTCACAAAGCCTACACAATTCCTAAACCCTAACGGGATAAAAACAGGAATTGACTAATACTCATACGACAAAGGTATAGAATATACTTAACCGCGCTTTACAGCGGGTAGAATTCTTCATACTTGCATATCACCCAGATATGCAAAAGGCAAATACGGACTATGTTATGTACAATAACATCAAGTCATACAAGTTCAAACATGCAAGTAATGAAAAACTTGTACAACTTGAATAAAACGGTTAAAACTTTATATTCAAAAATTTCTACACCTACACGGTGCACAAGGGATGTACATAAGGTTCTTAACATTTACATTGAGGAAACAAAAAAGGCACGCAGGCCAGCCTAGTCTTTCTTTGTACCGCTGGAACCCGCACCATCCTTGCCCTCAACAGCAGGCTTTTCCTCATCTTCCTCATCAGCATATAACACCCGCAAGCGGTCTACATAGTCTTCCGCTTCCAGGCATTTCTCAAGTTCCTCGAGAGCGGCAATGGACGTGTCATTGTAAGCCGCAAGAGCGGCAGCAAGAAGCGCTTCAGTGTCCACACCATGGAACCCAGATCTTTCATCAGTATATTTGCCCTGGGCCAAAACATTTATATGAGAAATGCAACGATTGTAGCCAGCTTTAAAACCAGCATCCCGGGCGCGCAGCCTAATCTCATTAACACCTGCCACATTTTCAGGTGCGTCAAGGATGGACGTAACAATCTGCGAAACAAAAATAGTACGATTATCAAAGGCAAATCTAAAAAAGATAACAAAGGCAACGGATACTTACATGTCCGATACCGTGCATACGCACCCATTCGCGATCGTCCTTGAGCAGATCGAGTGAAGAAGCAAGGCTATCTCTAGCCTCTGCAACCTCCCTCGCTCGTGCTTCAGCATCGGCAGCACGGGCACTGACCTCCTCAATAACGGTCCCCCGTCTCTGCACTTCACCCTTTGAACATCAAAGAAAACAAGTATATAAGGATGATCAATCATATTTATGAGAAACACACAAATTATAAAGCAAAAAGAAAATCATACCTGGAGGTCCTTGATAATCTTATTTAAATTGGCGCGGTCAGCATCTGCAACCGCAAGAGCCTTGGAAGCACGGACCCCGCCTCTTTGGCTTCTTTGGCCGCCGCCTCAGCCTCTTTGGCAACCGCCTCAGTAGCAGTTTTTTCCTTAACCAACGCGGCGTTCTCCTTGCTCAAAGCAGCGTTCGCTGGCTTGACATTTGCCAACTCCTGACGAACACGAAAGAGAGTTTCATTTTGCTTGGCCCAAGATTCTTTCCAAGTCTTGCGCTCATCAGAAAGTGTCTTGCGCTCATTAGAAAGAGATTCTTTCCAACTCTTGCGCTCATCAGAAAGCAGTTTTGCAAGGGTACGAACCTGTTTAAGCTCAGCAGTTGCAGCCCACTCCTCAGTCTGCTTATGTTTCTCAAAAGCAGCCTTATCCTTTTCAAGCTGCTCTGCACCCTCGCGAGCAGCCTTAACCAACTCTGCAGCTTCAACCCGCAAGCGCGCATTTTCCTCCTCCTTGCACCCAGAGTTGATTAACCTGGAGCTCACTTGGCAGAGAACGGGCCCGATTGACTTCAAAAGGGGTGCCCAAACCACCCAAAATCTCCCTACACGCGGTATACTTGCGGAAACGAGAACGAGAGATACCTGCCGCCTGCGGCACCAAAGGCGGAACAACAGGAGCATCAGGTTTTTTCTTGCCGCGACCCCGCACGGGTTTCTCCACATGCTTTTTCTCTGCATGCTTCTTAGGGGCACCCTTCAACTCAAATTTACCCAGGACCCCAAGAGTACCTGCGTTTAGATCATCAAACAAGAAGATCAACAAGGTGAACCTTGTAAGGCAAGTAAGAAGGTTATGGATTATACCTTTGCCTTGCGGCAGGGGTGCGTTCAACGCCTCGCGTTTAGGAACGCGGAAGTTATTGACAATGGTCAGGTTAAAACCTTCACCTTCCGCACACTTAACAATATCAACCTTGCCTGTAAAGGCCGGATCAAATGTCTTCCACAGCTCAACAACTTCTGATAGTACATGTACAAATCAGTAACAAGCAATGGAATACAGAAACCGCACAAGAGTAAGAACACTTACCACCAGTTTTTTCCAGCACAACGGGCCTTGTATGCCTATCAGGCCTGGTTAACATCATCCGCAGCACCCACAACTGATTGTTGTCCAGCTGCTTATGCTCAATAGTCCTCAACCTTGGGAACCACTCCACAGTCTCCGCACTAGGAAGAGCAATATCCTCCACCGGGATGGTCTCATTAACATTCCGCAAGGTCATGTTAGCAACAACCGCGGCAGCCTTAATATAGAAGAACTTGAATTTCCACTTTGAAATACCATTCGGAGGGGTCATCAGCTTGGTGCTCCCGTACCGTTGGCCAAAAGAAAAGAACCCGGTGTTCACCGTCAACTGGTAGAATCGCCGGAAATTTTCAACGGTAACCGGCAAACCAAGAGCACGGAAAGTGTACTCAAAGTTTTTAATACGAATCATCCCGAACGGACTCATCTGGGAGATATGGATTTTGTAATACTCCAAAACCTCAGCAACAAAAACAGTTAACGGTAAACGAAGGTTACCGTCAATAAAAGAATCAGCCCACATGGTGACATAACCGGCCGGAGCACCGGCACCGGTGTCACCCTCCTTGGGATAAACAGCCCCAAACTCCTGGGGCATTTGTATGCTGGTCATCAGTTGGTTAAAAGACACCTTCGACCACTTCAATACTGGTAGGCCACCACCAGGGGCACTACCACCGTCTTCCTCTTCTTCCCCAGCCACCGCCGAGGAATTTTCAGGGTTTTCACCCTCAGAATGGTGTGGATCAGATGGTTCAGCCATCAGGAATAAAAAAGATAGAAGAATGAGTTTACAAAAAAACCCAGAAACTTGACCGGAAATTCAGATGAAGCTTATTGGAGAAGATAAAGAGAGCACACTCTTTTCACCGGAAAGATTTTGAAAATTTTGAATAAGTGGGGAAACCACGAACGGTTTCCCCTTATATACTCATCGCAATTAATGCGATGCAGGAAACCGACTCATCACGTTCAAAATGGGCCAATAACGGGACGCCACGTGTTCAGCGACGTTTTCGCTGACTGTTACCACGCGCGCGTGGCCATCCACGCGCCTGACAAAAGAGACTTTTTCACTCCTTGATACAGTGCATTTATGACCTCGGGCAGTACAAACGTCCTTTCAATTCAGCACATGACAGGATCCTACCAACTTTCACCAACCCACACGTGCAATCATGACGTATGCAACAGAAAGCGACAACATTATCCAAACATAAGCGGCATGCGGTTTCTCTGGTTTACCGCACCATAACCCATACCGCATGTCGATTTTTACATACCCCTCAAAAAAGGCAAAAATATATCTCATTATATAAAGGGGTATAAACAATAAACCGCACATACCCACGAGCACACGTGGAATATGCAGAGATGACACACACGAACCCGCACAGGTGTGTCAGATACTCAGAACCAGCATGGTTCTTTGGACTGCGAAAACCGCTTCTCAGGATGCGGCCAACCGCGTTCCATACAAGTTTCTTCAAGTTTCAAATCCCTCGTGTCCGGTTCACAACCACGGAGGGAACGCAAACAACTTCTCCTTAGGATAAAGGACAAGTATGCTGAGCAATCGCACATCAGCAACCCTGACTCCTGATCCTTCAAGAGCCACATCCAAGATTCAAACTCTCTAGAAGCGAGTTCTTTGATGCAAACCGCAGACACTCACGAGTAGCTGCGGCGGAATATAGTTACCCTAACGGTAGCTACGGAAGAGCCACGACTAAACCGCCATGCGGTTTATCAAAGCTACTTCTAGGAAAACTGCTTTTCAACTAAGCGTGAAGGAAAGTGGCTACAGAATGAATGCGGAAGAGTTTCACCCAACTTCCCAAGTATCTAAGGTGATCTCCTCCGGCAACACTAATTAAAGGAAAATTACTTTCCACCAAAGCGTGAAGGAAAGTAGCTCCAGAACAGTGGTAACAAGTCTGCTTATGACTGGTTACCCACCTATGGACCGCATAGAATAAACAATGGTGGGCACAACCATGCCTATGACCATGTTTATCTGCCCATAATCCAGATTCACATTGTTCGACCAAACACGGCCAACAATGACGCAACTACCCCACGTAGCTCAAACACACATGGCCAACAAGGTGCAGCAACGAGGCAACCGCAAAGGACGTGCGGTTACTTGAGAGCTAAACCGCAGAGGACGTGCGGTTACTAGAGAGCTAAACCGCAACAGACGTGCGGTTACTCGAGAGTTCAACTGGAAGAACACGAACACCCCACAAAGCATGGATCATCGTTGAATGTCCAGTTGATAAACATAGAGCTTGAGCAAAGTACTTACTTCGCATCAGCTGACGCAGAGGTTACAACTAGAGTGGCGGAAACAAACATCTTCCGTCACCATCTCAAAGGTTGGTTCGAACCCTGCTAACATCTTCAGTCACCATCTCAAAGGTTGGTTCGAAACACCAACAGGTGGCTGATGACACCAGAAAAAGGTAGACCATATCACCGAGTCAAATCCTTGGCTGAGAATTCCGCATCAGACGGAACTTGCTCACCGGTGCGGAATTCAATGTTTTCAAACACATCCTTCTCAAAGGAAGAAACAATCCACTCGAACGGCCTACCGACCGAACGGACTGTCAACCGAACGGTCAGCAACTTGATTTACTGAAAGTAGGAGCCATCTGCATGGCCCATATTCTACCTTCTAGACACCATAGTCCAGTATCCCTCCCACATGCAACTTGCATAAGGAAGGAACACTAGACTGGGGGACTTGAAGGTGTATGGTCCCAGATCTCGCGTCAGCACGACCGCGAGTGACCATTACCCTTATCAAAAACCCCCACCAGCAGGAACTTACCTGTGTCCGTGCAGGCACACGCGAACATAGCGGTCCAATCTGTCCATTGATGAGAAGACTTACCTTAAGTACAAATGTTACGCATAGCGATGCGGCCTGGCACCGCATCCTATGAACATTTTCGTCACGAAAAGGGATCTGGACAACAGTAACAGTCACCAAGCGGTGATGCGGCATGGCACCGCATCCCGCATGAATCTTGGATAGATCAAAGAACGCGAGAACAACATCAGTGACCGCAAGCAGCGATGCGGCCTGGCACCGCATCCTACCTACAAAGCAAGTGGGTCTGACACCACAGTGCAAGTGGCACTGGGAACAGTCGCCTATCAGCCCACATGTGTGCAACAGTCTGACACCACAGCAGGACGTTGCATCACCACCGTAACCGACAGGTCTGACACACCTGCAAGTAGTTGTGCGATGTCAGACTAGCTACTCAACTACCCTCTTTCACTTCTCGGCTATAAATACCGACCCCAAACCAGGTTTGAGGTATCACTTCTCAACTCTCTCACTACTACCACTATCACACTTTGCTTCCCAAGCAGATTACTGATTCTCACGCCGGAGAGTGGTAACAAGGAGTACCCCCCACCCCATCCTCCTTGTTACGAGTCACGGCTTGTTTCCTTGTGCAGGAAACCAATCAGCGGACGATCTAGCCAGCGATCCTCGGAAAGAAGGGATTAACCCTACTTGACGAGACCAGTGAGTTAACCCCACCCGGTTAACCATTGTTTCATCACTGTAGCTTTTTATATATATTTAGTGTTTGGCAGAGTAGCTGAAGCTTTGAATAAAATGTATAAAATGATCAAAATGGACATAACTAAAAATTTAAAAAATATGTGCATTAAAAAGTTCATTATCTTTAAAGGTTAAAATAGTTATTTTTTCCCTAAAAGCTTGTACCTCCTTCTAAACGCTACTAGTAGGAGCGTTCAACCAAAAGATTCAAGCTCCTAATCTAAAAGCTTTAAGCTCATTCAATCAAACAAGATTTTTTATTGAGTAGGAGTTTTTTCTTAAAAGATTAAAGTTAGAAGCTTCTAAAAGCTCCATGCCAAACATATCCTAAATATGAAAGATGAATGACAAAAAACCATTGAAAAGATACTAACTGAAAATATATATATATATATATATATATATATATATATATATATATATATATATAGAGGAAGGTTAACGTACATTACGGCTTAACATACATCACGTACGACAGGTAATTACGCATGTTCATTTTAAAATCACGCGCGTTATAACTCAAAAATCCAAAATCACGCATGTTGAAACACAATAATCACGCATATTGAAAACATTAATCACGCATGTTATAGAACTAATCACGCACGTTGTCGTACGTGAAGTACGTTAAGCCGTAATGTACAATATACTTTTCCTATATATATATATATATATATTTGGTTAGGAGTCATTGGTTGTATAAATTGTTACTATATCACTAGCCATTACTTAAATTCACAAATATATATTAAACGTGTCGATCTGTAACAACACAGACATGACATTAACTGTGTCCAGGTATTGTTAATGTCCCTAACATTAATAAATACACCAGTTATGTTCGGATTTCACCTATTCAACCCTTTAACTTGTCAAGTTAACACGATTTGAAGTCATTGGTTGTTTAAATTGTTATTGTATCACCAACCACTATTTATATTCACAAATGAATATCAAACAGGCAACTCGAAACACAACACGAACATGATATTAAGTGCGTCAGGGTTAGTGTTAATGTCGCTAACACGAATAAATACGTGCAGTGGCGGACCTAGAATTTTTTTTTCATGGCGGGCGGAAATTTTTTAGGGTTATTTATCTATCGCTATGTAGTTAGTTTTCTCGATCCGAATTGAGTCACAATGTAATTTTATTTTAAATAACATCCATGGTTCTACCTTAATATTCAAATATTAAGACCCCAACCAAAATACATTGCATAATTGTTCATATTTTTTTAGAAATATCAAAACTAATATAAAAACTTAAGAAAATAAATCTCTAATCAGCAATACATAATACAACATACCGTAACAAAATAAAAAATAAAAAAAAAACGAGTTAGATATTTTTTAACTGGTATAAACAACTAAATCTCAAATTTTTAAACCAAAGTTATAATTTAAATATTTATGATCTGAATAATCTATTAGATAGTCAAATAAGTAAGCTGGAGTTATTTTTTTAGAATAAACATTATTCGTAAGTGCTTTCTATTATGTCCTTATTTCCTAATAGCAAAATCTGAAACTCTATTTATATAGTATATAATAGTTTTTTACTCATAAATAGAAAAAAGTAATACCGAAAACAATAAACAAAATTGACATGTAGTTATTTTCTAAATTAATTAAAGGAAATAAACTAATAAGAATACATAAAAGTAAAAAGTTACAAGACAAGTCTAAAGCCTTTATGTCAGATTGACTTTTAGTTTACACATTTATTATGTAAGCAAAATTACTAATATACCCATAACCTTTTAGTGATTACCCATAATACCCTCATCTTCCTTACATAACCCTCTATTCTAGTCCTGCAACTCTTCCCATAGACCCATAAAATTTCTATGAATACTTTTTCAGTCTTCTTCCTCCGTGGTTTGCCGGATTTATGGGGTGCGACAACAAAATTTCATGGGGGGCGATCTGGATTTTAACGGGTATAATACACTAATTATTTTTTTTCAAGGGGTGCGCGCGCCCACCCACGTCAAGCCTTGGGTCCGCCCCTGAATACGTGTGTCATGTTTGGATTTCACCTTTGAGTAAAGGTCACCGGAGAATCTGTGAGCTCTGATACCATGAAACACATGATAATTGGGTATAGAAGCTCATCATATCTCATAACATGTAAAAGTATTTAGAACAAGACATCAACTATCTATATATATAAGAGGAGGGAAGATATAAACTAATAACAAACTGATACCACCTCTAACAGACTCAACAACACATAACATACACCGATTATTAACGCTACCAAATATGTGTCTTACTAATATAATATAGAGTTAAATGTCATTTTAGCCCCTGTGGTTTGGGTCATTTTGTCAGTTTAGTCCAAAGGTTTCATTTTTGGTCTGTGGGTCCAAAAAAGTTTACCGTTGCCATTTTAGTCCACTGTGTTAACTTCATCCAATTTTTCTATTAACAAGAAGGGCAAATTCGGTCATTTTATATGTAATTCTGTTAACTAGAAGGGGGTGAGTCAGACCAAACGAACCAGAAACTTCATGTTGTAGGAGTAAAATAAATAAATAAATAAATAAATAAATAAACAAATACCATATGATGCGGAGAAAAATACGCGATACAGGTTTGAAAGCATTAGTGGCGACCTTATGAGCCTTAGCGGCGGCGACATTAGTCGCCACTAGAGGTCTCGTTGAAGTTTTATGCTGCCGGTTAACCGGATATCTGGAGGTTTGTAGCGGTGTTCTTTAGATGACATTTGTCACCGTTGTTAATCTTTGTTGTGTGTAATAGCGCAACCCTTGTAAATGGTGAAACCTCAAAGGACAAATAAAAAAAAATAATAAATTATATTGTTATAAATGTGTGTATTTGAGATTTTTAACATCTGCCACTTCCATTTATATCTTTAATTTCTTAATTATTAGTCTTTAATTTTGTAAACGTGACAAATCTCAATCTTAATACTGTTGTTCAGTTCTGTTTAAACTTAATGGAAAACATGAAACACATACCTGTTATAGCATTCAAAGCAGTAGAGAATCCAGTCAGAGATCCAGCCATTGAGTTCGACATCTTTGTCAAGGTGATCCGGTTCCTCCTTAGGGTGTAAAGTGATGATGGTGATGAAACCGATACTAGGGAAGAATCGGTTATGGAGAGAGAGACGAAAATTGATGTTATGAGGGTTGTAATTGTGTAAAGTGTCTAACCCTTTAACTCTCTAATAAGCCCCTTATTTATACACCCAAGAGGAAACCTAATTAGTTAATAAGGGTAATATGGTCCATCAACAATTACCAACTAATTATTAATAGGTTATTAATATATTTTGATCTAATATAATATAAATGATTATAAGGCTACAAGATTAAATATTACATAAATAATATATTTAATCTCACATTCTCCCACTTAGCCGAGTAATCATTTATCATGAGTATTAGGTAAGCCTGGCCAGGAGTTAACACTCATTTTAGCCTTAAACCAAGAATTATAGCAGAGAAATACAACCGTTGAATCATCATTCGACTCAGGACCCCCATTAGTCATACTATAGCCTCAATTTAAAACCTAACAGTTACGATCAAAATATGTATAAGCCCTTTAGCGTCTGATATGTATTTATATTCGTCTATATGTCATTACACCGGCAGAACATATGTTAGAGACATACAAAATCAAACTGATGAAATTTTATTAATTAAAACATAAGCTAGTACAATATGCCATTAAACAAGGTCTTTAATAAGTCCCATATTCGTTACATGTTCTTCGAAAACTTTAGGTGGGAGACCTTTAGTCATCGGATCCGCAAGCATATCTTTAGTACTAATATACTCAATACAAAGATTATTTTCCTCAACTCGTTCACGTACGAACAAGTACTTCGTATCAAGATATAAACCAGCTCCAGTCGAACTGTTACTGTTCGAAAAACTAACGGCAGCTGAATTATCACAGTAAAGCTTCAATGGTCTAGAAATGGAATTAACGATTTTGAGTCCAGTGATCAGATTTCTAAGCAACATTCCATGACAGGTTGCGTTGTAAACAACAATGTATTCTGCCATCATTGTGGAAGTTGTAGTTAACTGTTGTTTATGACTCTTCCATGAGATAGGTCCGCCTGCTAACATAAAGATGTAGCTCGAAGTGGATTTCTTGTCATCTTTGCATTTGGCAAAGTCAGAATCAGAATAACCTACCACTTCTAAATGATCACTTCTTCTATAAGTCAGTCTATAGTCTTTCGTCCCTTGCAGATATCTGAGGACCTTCTTAGCTGCTTTCCAGTGATCTAGGCCAGGATTAGTCTGATAACGACCTAGCATTCCAGCAATATAAGCGATATCTGGGCGAGTACAGACTTGAGCATACATCAGGCTCCCGACTACTGACGCGTAAGGTATCTGGCTCATTTGCTCCTTTTCACCCTCTGTTGTCGGACACTGGAATGAACCGAAAACATCTCCCTTAACTACTGGAGAGACGGAAGATTTGCACTGTTGCATGTTGTAACGTGTAAGGACACGATCTATGTAAGTCTTTTGAGACAATCCTAAGATCCCTTTGTGTCCATCTCGGTGAATTTCGATGCCAATGACGTAAGAAGCATCTCCGAGATCCTTCATGTCGAAGTTATGCGAGAGTAACCGCTTCGACTCATGCAACATGTCTAAACTATTACTTGCCAATAGAATATCATCTACGTAAAGGACAAGTATAGTAAAGTTACTCCCACTCATCTTGAGGTAGGTGCATTGATCCACTTGATTCTTCATAAAACCTTGCCTCTTCATGACTTCATCAAACTTGAGGTACCATTGACGTGATGCTTGTTTTAACCCATAAATGGATTTCTTCAACTTACAGACTAGATGCTCCTGACCTTCAGGTTTAAAGCCTTCAGGTTGTTTCATGTAAACATCTTCGTCTAAGTCTCCGTTAAGGAAAGCAGTTTTGACGTCCATCTGATGCATCTCTAAATCAAAATGAGCTACTAGGGCCATAACGATCCTTAATGAATCTTTACGAGAGACAGGTGAAAACGTCTCTTGATAATCAATTCCCTCTTTCTGAGTGTAGCCCTTTGCAATCAATCTCGCTTTGTAGCGTTCAACGTTCCCATTCGGATCCAGTTTTGTTTTGAACACCCATTTACAACCTACAGGTTTGGCACCATTGGGTAATCCGACTAAATCCCAAACGTCATTTTTCTTCATGGATTCAAGCTCATCAATCATTGCTTTGTTCCATTCAGAAGACTGATCACTACTAATGGCTTCATTATAAGAGATAGGATCATTGAGCTTTCCCGCATCCATTTCAGTCAGGTAGGTAACATAATCATCCCAATTAGTAGGCCTTCTTTGCCTAGATGACCTCCTGAGTTGATTATCGGGTTCAACGTTGTCTTGGTTTTGAGCGTTTGATGTGCCTTCGTTATGAGGTATAATGGGTTCTGGTTGTGGAGATGGAATTTGTGCAGTGGCTTCAGGTACAGTTGTTGCATGGGGTACAAGAGGAGTAAACGGAGTAATGATAAGCGACGAGTCTCCCCCCCCCCCCGCGTCTTCTACTTCTTGCAATTCTTCGTAAGGGTTGGTACTGCTCCCACTGACCTTGAAATCCTCCAAGAACGCAGCACGCTTGGTTTCAACAATACGGGTGACATGGGAAGGACAATAGAAGCGATAACCCTTCGAATGATCAGGATACCCGATAAAGAAGCAGGTAACTGTTTTAGGGTCAAGTTTCCTTAGGAAAGGATTGTAAAGTTTTGCTTCAGCAATGCAGCCCCATACTTTCATATATTTAAGACTCGGTTTCCTTCCTGTCCAAAGTTCATAAGGAGTTTTAGGGACAGACTTAGAAAGAACTCTATTGAGTATATGAACAGCTGCTAGGATGGTATGAGTGAAAATCCCAGGAATCTCTGTCTTTTGAAGTGGTCAAAAATGAGCAGGATTCAGGCTGCATTTAAAGAAAACGACAGTGCACTGGACACGGCCCCGTGTTAACTGGACACGGCCCCGTGTGCAGAGGAATTCCTGACACATTTTGTCCGTATTCTGACCAAATCAGCAGAGAATCTCTTTGATGAGCACGGGGGCGTGTTGACCTGGACACGGCCCCGTGTCTGGAGGCTGTTTTATGGAGTTTTGCTTCTTCTAAGGGTTTCGTCGAAATCGGGTGGTTCCTTACTGGTTGGAACAACCCCAAAGTGCCTAAGATACCTTAATTGTCCTAGACTAAGGTGAGAACGCAAGAGGTTGTCGGTGAGGGTAATTCCTATTTTCATTCTAGGTGGACAAGTCCAACCCTTTCCCGGGCTCTTGTTAAAGAAGGTGTATGCCGAATCGCTCAGGTCTATGTATGCACCGAACGAAGTCGATGGAGAGTCCTTCACGGCACAATCGACACAGGGACGACTATCGTCCAAGTCTTTGCTAGGTACGAAGGTATTTTCGGGAGCAACGAGGTTGTCGGAATGCGGTTCCAACATTTCTTCATGGGTATCGTCTTGGGGTGGATCAATAAAATCCTTCCCAAGCTCTTCTAACCATTTCAGAATTAGCTCTTCTAGTTGAAATAACTCGTCAAGGAGCATTTCCCCTAGAATATCTGGCTGGGCGCATTCGAGGGAGAAATAGTGCTTATTTTTACTTTCGCCCCTCTTAAGGTTGTGAGAAGTTGGTGGGTCCATGTAGTGGGGCCTATAATTTAGGAAGTAGCATTTTACTTCTTCATGTTCGCCACCACATAATTGACACCACGTACCATAAGAGTGCCGAAAGTAAAAATAATTACTATCACTCATGTTTATGTCAGAAATTACCAACCGCCGGGATCTAACGGTTCTGTTTTCAGTAACTGAAACTTGGGCACGGGGGCGTGTTGAGTGGGCACGGCCCCGTGTTCAGCTTACTGTCTGATGTAAAACAGGATTGCCAGTTCCAATGATTGAGCACGGGGGCGTGTTCAGCGGGCACGGCCCGTGCTGAGCTCTGCAGAAGCTGAAAAACTAAGAAAAAACCTAAAAAAAATAAAAAAATAAAAAAAATGATTAGGCCGTTGATTCCTAACTTTCTTAAAATCCTTGTGTCCCCGGCAGCGGCGCCAAAAACTTGATGCGTGCGAAGTGTTATTTATTTTAGGTGTATATTTTAAGCCCTTTTTAACACTTATTTTAGCCAAGTTTTAAATTTATAAAACACGATATTTCACTAACACTAAACACACATATGGGCAAGTGCACCCATCGTTGAGTGTAGTATAGCGTTGGTAAGATACCGAGGTCGTCCAAGGACACAAGAGCTTTTAGTACCGGTTTATCCTCAACGTCTAACCAAAATAAAAGTTTAGAAAAATGTTTTAAACTAAGAAAATTAAAAACTAACTAAAATGCTGAAAATAAAAATAAAAGAAAAAACAGATAGACAAGATGAATCACTTGGTTCCGACTCGTATCTAGTATAACCTTTGATTATTTCCGCACTTTTGCACATAATTAAGAGATTATCTTAGTTATTGTAGTAGGCCCCTCTTTTGAAGGTGACGTTACCCTCACCCCAGTAGTTTGAGTCAGCAGGGATACAATCCTAAAAGGGTGGATTATTGGAAGATAATGAATTAAGTTATTAATGCAGTATTGTGGTAGGCCCCGCTTTTGGCGGTGACGTTACCCTCGGCTAAGTAGTCTGAGTCAGCAGGGATACAGTCCTAAATAGCCGGGTTATAGTATTAATAGTAGTTAACTTATGAGGGGATCAAAGAGTTTGGACCCCCGCCATCCAATACCGTGAAGTATTGAAGGAGGTCCTACTAAATTTGACCCAGGTCCATTGCAGGACCTCTAAACGCTGAACAATGGCAAGACCTTTACCAAACCGTTCCCTTAACCCCCGACCAGGTAGCCAACATATCTCCATATAGACCGTGGAGATATGAATGGTGAAAATCCTTTATTTTATATAGACAGTAAAATAATGCCAAGACACCACGGACAAACGATAAGGAAAGATCACCTTCAACATAAGTAACTAGTTATTAAAGTCATTAATACAAAACCAAATAAAAAGTGCAAAAGATTAGAAATAAAAAGTATTATACTAGACACTTTGTCTTCACCAAGTGATGTAAGAGACTTAGGCAAACATGGCCTTGATTGTCAAGAACTCTTACGATCAATCTTGGATCCCGAGATGACTCACACACTCTACGATGGACAATGGATGATGGTGGTGGATGATGGTGTTGTGATGGTGGTGGGTGGTGGATGAAGTGTGAGAGAGGTGGTGTGCCAGGGGATGAGATGAAATGAATCCAAGCACTCCTATTTATAGGCTGAACAGAGAGCTGGGCACGGCCCCGTGTCCGTCTGACAATCTCTCTCCTCATTAATTGTAATTCGCAATTACAATAAATGCGTCTGCTGTACTTTTGACACGCCCCCGTGTCCGCTGGGCACGTCCCCGTGATGGGCAATAGAAGCTTCTATAGATTTGTCTTTTCTGCTGCTTCTTGGGCACGGCCCCGTGCTGGCTGAGCACGGGGCGTGTTCAGTCTTCTGATTTCTCTACTTTGCTTTGGAAGGTGTCGTTGAGGGGTTGGGCAGTCCACTAATATTCCTTTTCTTGTATTTATGTTGGATTTAGCTGTCTTTTTGCTTCTTTTGCGTTTTTGAGCTCATTTAATCCTGAAAATACAAAAGGAAGACAAAAACACTCTTTTTCCAATATTAGTACTTAAAAAGGGTTAGTTTTATGCCTCATTTGATGTAATTTATATGTTGCATTTTACACACATCAAATACCCCCACACTTGAACTTTTGCTTGTCCTCAAGCAAAACTCTTTAATATGTGGCTTACACTCCCAAATGGAATAGGTAGAAGAGAAGGTTTTGGGCTTGTCGTAGAGTGTCGGGATTTCCAAGATCTTTTTGGGTTTTATTTTTATTTATTTACACTCCTATTCGTAATGATTTATTTAGAACTTTTCATAAAAGAAATTACTTAATTGGGCATAACATGCCTTTTTAAAATTCTATTTATATACAAGTTCACATACCTCACGGGGAAATCACTCACACTCGGCCGAAGGTGTATTTTTAGTGAATCACTCGAGAGCGGCATGAAACTTATTCCTACCATAGGCTTGCCAAGAAATCAATCCTCCTCCTTTTTAACTTTTATACCTTTGTAGATATCAAGAGGACTTTGTGGGTTAAGGGTTAGGCTAGGGTTAAAGGTAGGTGGTTGGGTTAGTGGTTAGTAGAAAAAGGGCTAAAAGCGTAACAAGTGTCGGTTTTCGTATTTTTGCAACTTTTTATTTTGATGAAGCTTTTATTCAAACTAAGTTATTTTTGATTAACTTGTTTGTTTATTTTCTTTTTGCTTCATCATTATCACAATTTTTTTTTTTTTTTTTTTTTTTTACGAAGAACCGAACTTGTTACTAAAATAAAGGGTTAAAAATGAAAAAGGTTTTGGTGGGTAAAAGGGTTTTTGTTTGGGTGATGAAACGAAAAGGTTTAGGCTCAAAGGGGCTAACTAGGGGGATTTTTGGGTAGGTGGTAAAAGAAAAAGAAAAATAATGGTGTAGAAATAAAAAGGGGTAGTCCTAATGCCTCCATCATTTACTTACTGGGGTTTAAGTTGATAAGGACCGGGAATGTATTGTCATGGCAAGTTCTAGAGTCGTAAGAACCAAGCGGCTATTCACACAAGAAACGAAAAATGAGCATTTAGTCAAATGATATGTAATTGTGTGCTCAATAAAGGCTCAAAACTCACTTTTGTGGGAATGAGTTTTTATGTGATCAAGTATATATAATCAAATTTTAAATAAGTTTGCTATGCCTTTTCATAATTTTCTTATGTTGGTTCTTTTTATCACTACGCTATCGGTTGTAAATTTGTAAAAATATAACCTTTTTGAGAACTTGAATTTTCCGAATTAAACCTAGACAAGTAAAAAAAAATGAAAATTTTTGAAAAAAAATTGGGGTGATTAGCGGTTCCAATAGAGTTTTGTGTAAGGCTTGTATTTAGGACTTGCAAAATTCAAGGTTTTAGCATCCCCCCCCCCCCCCCCACACTTAAATTACACATTGTCCTCAATGTGTCTCAAAAATAAATTTTTAGGTTGATTAGATGTGTAAAATAGTGTTTAAAAAGCAAAAATTTGTGTTACTGGGCACTGAACACGGCCCCGTGTTGTCCGGGCACGGCCCCGTGTTCAAGTGCCAGTAACAGAATTAAAACAAGAGAAACAGAAGCCTGGACACGGGGGCGTGTTGGGTGAACACGGCCCGTGTCCAGTTACCTGAACTGGGCGTTTTCTGCAGGGTGCTCAGCACGGGGCCGTGTTGGTTGGGCACGGCCCGTGTTGAACCTTCTGAAATGGTGAGAATTGTCGGGTTGCCTTGTTCTTGTGCATGGGTTCATTTTTCTCGTTCCCCTTTTCATCCTTTACTACCATGAGTGTGTTTTATTCATTACAAACCATCCAAACCTTAAAACCATCATTTCATTTCATCATAGAGAGAACTTACATAGTCCTAAATTAAGATAAAATTAAAACTTAACTAAATAGGTCAGCAGGTGCACGAGGTTATCATAAGAAGTTCTACTTATTTTAAGAAAATTTCGAGAATAGGTTCCCGATATAGTAGGACTTTTAGCCGAATGATTTCTTCCCTAAATGTTATTTAAAGCCATTCTTCGATTTCCCTAGGAAGGAAGAATGCGGCTTCATTTTCCTCCGCAGCTGGTGGTTGAGGGGGAACATTCACCGGGAATCCTTGCACCACTCTTCGCGGAGGTTCTTGGTGCATGGAGTACCATTCGGCTGGAATGACAACTTCGGGTACCATGTTCCACGCCCTTTGGGTTATTATAGGTACCAAAGGCGGGGAGGCGAGAAGGTTCAACCTCTGGTGCAAGAGGTTTACTTCATGGAGACAGCCCTCCAGCCCCACTGTAAGATGGTTGATACGGTCGACCAATGCTTCCTCCACTCCCGTCATTTCGTCAATAGCCTCTCTTAGAGCGTAAACATAGTTTACAAGAGAGTCTTCGGCTGTTGAAGATCTCCTCCCTTGTCGGTTACTTCTTGAAGATGATCCGCTTGTTCTGCTTGCCATTTTCTGCGAAGGGAACCGAAGAAAGCTAAATTTTTACAAAACAGATCCTCGGACACGGCCCCGTGCTCACTGAGCACGGCCCCGTGTTCATTTGTCTGCAGGATTTTATGCTAAGGAGTCTTGGAGTTTTAAATTATTCTCATGATTTTTAGCTAGTTTTTAGGCTTATATAATTTAAAATAAAGTTATACAACTAACTTTAAACAAGAATCCTTAGCAAATAATCTTACAAACTTCACATAGAGGGTTGGAATCAAGAGATTTCCAAGCTTCCATGGAGGAAATTTTGAAAAATTTTTAAAGAGAAGGAAATGAGTAAAAGTGGAAGGGACAAGAGGGTCTTTGGGAACCTTCTTTTAGCACTTACCTAGGATGGTATGAGTGAAAATCCCAGGAATCTCTGTCTTTTGAAGTGGTAAAAAATGAGCAGGATTCAAGCTGCATTTAAAGAAAACGACAGTGCACTGGACACGGCCCCGTGTTGACTGGACACGGCCCCGTGTGCAGAGGAATTCCTGACACATTTTGTCCGTATTCTGACCAAATCAGCAAAGAATCTCTTTGATGAGCACGGGGGCGTGTTGACCTGGACACGGCCCCGTGTCTGGAGGCTGTTTTATGGAGTTTTGCTTCTTCTAAGGGTTTCGTCGAAATCGGGTGGTTCCTTACTGGTTGGAACAACCCCAAAGTGCCTAAGATACCTTAATTGTCCTAGACTAAGGTGAGAACGCAAGAGGTTGTCGGTGAGGGTAATTCCTATTTTCATTCTAGGTGGACAAGTCCAACCCTTTCCCGGGCTCTTGTTAAAGAAGGTGTATGCCGAATCGCTCAGGTCTATGTATGCACCGAACGAAGTCGATGGAGAGTCCTTCACGGCACAATCGACACAGGGACGACTATCGTCCAAGTCTTTGCTAGGTACGAAGGTATTTTCGGGAGCAACGAGGTTGTCGGAATGCGGTTCCAACATTTCTTCATGGGTATCGTCTTGGGGTGGATCAATAAAATCCTTCCCAAGCTCTTCTAACCATTTCAGAATTAGCTCTTCTAGTTGAAATAACTCGTCAAGGAGCATTTCCCCTAGAATATCTGGCTGGGCGCATTCGAGGGAGAAATAGTGCTTATTTTTACTTTCGCCCCTCTTAAGGTTGTGAGAAGTTGGTGGGTCCATGTAGTGGGGCCTATAATTTAGGAAGTAGCATTTTACTTCTTCATGTTCGCCACCACATAATTGACACCACGTACCATAAGAGTGCCGAAAGTAAAAATAATTACTATCACTCATGTTTATGTCAGAAATTACCAACCGCCGGGATCTAACGGTTCTGTTTTCAGTAACTGAAACTTGGGCACGGGGGCGTGTTGAGTGGGCACGGCCCCGTGTTCAGCTTACTGTCTGATGTAAAACAGGATTGCCAGTTCCAATGATTGAGCACGGGGGCGTGTTCAGCGGGCACGGCCCGTGCTGAGCTCTGCAGAAGCTGAAAAACTAAGAAAAAACCTAAAAAAAATAAAAAAATAAAAAAAAATGATTAGGCCGTTGATTCCTAACTTTCTTAAAATCATTGTGTCCCCGGCAGCGGCGCCAAAAACTTGATGCGTGCGAAGTGTTATTTATTTTAGGTGTATATTTTAAGCCCTTTTTAACACTTATTTTAGCCAAGTTTTAAATTTATAAAACACGATATTTCACTAACACTAAACACACATATGGGCAAGTGCACCCATCGTTGAGTGTAGTATAGCGTTGGTAAGATACCGAGGTCGTCCAAGGACACAAGAGCTTTTAGTACCGGTTTATCCTCAACGTCTAACCAAAATAAAAGTTTAGAAAAATGTTTTAAACTAAGAAAATTAAAAACTAACTAAAATGCTGAAAATAAAAATAAAAGAAAAAACAGATAGACAAGATGAATCACTTGGTTCCGACTCGTATCTAGTATAACCTTTGATTATTTCCGCACTTTTGCACATAATTAAGAGATTATCTTAGTTATTGTAGTAGGCCCCTCTTTTGAAGGTGACGTTACCCTCACCCCAGTAGTTTGAGTCAGCAGGGATACAATCCTAAAAGGGTGGATTATTGGAAGATAATGAATTAAGTTATTAATGCAGTATTGTGGTAGGCCCCGCTTTTGGCGGTGACGTTACCCTCGGCTAAGTAGTCTGAGTCAGCAGGGATACAGTCCTAAATAGCCGGGTTATAGTATTAATAGTAGTTAACTTATGAGGGGATCAAAGAGTTTGGACCCCCGCCATCCAATACCGTGAAGTATTGAAGGAGGTCCTACTAAATTTGACCCAGGTCCATTGCAGGACCTCTAAACGCTGAACAATGGCAAGACCTTTACCAAACCGTTCCCTTAACCCCCGACCAGGTAGCCAACATATCTCCATATAGACCGTGGAGATATGAATGGTGAAAATCCTTTATTTTATATAGACAGTAAAATAATGCCAAGACACCACGGACAAACGATAAGGAAAGATCACCTTCAACATAAGTAACTAGTTATTAAAGTCATTAATACAAAACCAAATAAAAAGTGCAAAAGATTAGAAATAAAAAGTATTATACTAGACACTTTGTCTTCACCAAGTGATGTAAGAGACTTAGGCAAACATGGCCTTGATTGTCAAGAACTCTTACGATCAATCTTGGATCCCGAGATGACTCACACACTCTACGATGGACAATGGATGATGGTGGTGGATGATGGTGTTGTGATGGTGGTGGGTGGTGGATGAAGTGTGAGAGAGGTGGTGTGCCAGGGGATGAGATGAAATGAATCCAAGCACTCCTATTTATAGGCTGAACAGAGAGCTGGGCACGGCCCCGTGTCCGCTGGGCACGGCCCCGTGTCCGTCTGACAATCTCTCTCCTCATTAATTGTAATTCGCAATTACAATAAATGCGCCTGCTGTACTTTTGACACGCCCCCGTGTCCGCTGGGCACGGCCCCGTGATGGGCAATAGAAGCTTCTATAGATTTGTCTTTTCTGCTGCTTCTTGGGCACGGCCCCGTGCTGGCTGAGCACGGGGCGTGTTCAGTCTTCTGATTTCTCTACTTTGCTTTGGAAGGTGCCGTTGAGGGGTCGGGCAGTCCACTAATATTCCTTTTCTTGTATTTATGTTGGATTTAGCTGTCTTTTTGCTTCTTTTGCCTTTTTGAGCTCATTTAATCCTGAAAATACAAAAGGAAGACAAAAACACTCTTTTTCCAATATTAGTACTTAAAAAGGGTTAGTTTTATGCCTCATTTGATGTAATTTATATGTTGCATTTTACACACATCAATGTTCATAAGGGTACGATTTCTTCTTTCAGCGACACCATTCTGCTGAGGTGTACCAGGCATGGTGTATTGGTTCACAATCCCCTGGCCCTTACAAAACTCATAAAATGGACCAGGAGCTTGACCCACATCAGTATGTCTTCCATAATATTCACCGCCTCTATCTGATCTCACAACTTTAATCTGACGATCTAATTGCTTTTCAACTTCAGCTTTATAATCTTTAAAAGTTGTTAGAGATTCAGATTTTTCCTTTATAAGATACAAGTACATGTAACGAGAATAATCATCAATGAAAGTGATAAATGAAGTATGTCCTGTTATACCAGCAATTTGATAAGGACCACTAATGTCAGTGTGAATGAGTTCTAATAAATTAGAGCTCCTAGTGGCACCTTTCTTATTTGCTAATGTCATTTTGCCTTTAAGACATTTGACACATGTTCCAAAATCAGTAAAATCGAGAGGAGGTAAGACTTCATCTTTTACGAGACGATTTAATCGTTCTCTTGAGATGTGGCCTAAACGTTGATGCCACAACATAGATGAAGTCTCTAAGTCTCGAACCTGTTTCATCTTTGTGAGTGATTCATTAATATTATATGAAAACAAAGATTTGGAAAAATTATCATCTAGTTCTAATCTATAGAGACCACCATCCAGAATGCCAGTACCATAAACAACGGAATCATTGAGAATAGAGAGTTTGCGATGACCATGAGAAACGACAAAACCGTCCATGTCTAACTTTGGTCCTGATACAAGGTTCCGAGTTACCTCAGGAACATATAAGGTATCATAAAGTTTAATACATAAACCAGTTTTCAAAAATAATTGTAATGTTCCTATGGCCTTCACTTCTAATTCCCAATCATCTCCAACTTTAAGTGTTCTTTGGTTTCTTCCCAGCTTCCGGATTGTAAGGAATCCCTGAAGTGAATTGGTAACATGAACCATAGAACCAGAATCAAACCACCAAGAATTAGCAGGAACATTTAAATTAAAGGACTCAAGTATCATGAAAAAATCGTTACCTTTCTTAGCCAGCCACTCCTTGAAGTCAGGGCATTCCTTTTGCTTATGTCCTGTTTTCTTACAGAACTTGCAGTAGGGTTTGCCTAAGGAGTTCTTAGAGCTGGAAGGTGCACTTGTATTAGGAGTTGGATTTGGCTTTTGAACCTTAGAAGCATCCTTTCTTTGATAATTGTTCTTCCTCTTCTTTGAGCAGGAGGTGGTGAAGTTAGCAACATCAGTAGTGCGATCCATCTTCATACGCTCTTCTTCCTGCACGCACATAGCAATCAGCTCACTCATCGTCCATTTGTCCTTCTGAGTGTTGTAATTGATCTTGAATGCGTCATAGGACGAAGGAAGCGAAGTGATGATGAAGTGAACAAGAAAACCATCACTGATCTCCATCTCTAGGCCCTTCAACTTATTGGCCATGTCATGCATCATCATGATGTGTTCGCGAATGCCGCTCCTCCCATCATACTTAGTCGTCACCAGCTTGAGGATAAGAGTGCTAGCGTGTGCCTTTGATGTTCCTTTGAATTGATCCTCCACAGAAGCCAAGTAGGTTTTAGCATCTTCAGAATCAGGAATGGCCCCTCTGATTGAGTTATGAATGGACTGCTTCATGAACATGAGAGACATGCGGTTACACCTAGTCCACTTATCATGAAGTAACTGCTCAGCAGCAGTACTTGTGGCAGTAAGGTCCGCTGGCTTATTCTCTCTTAGAGCATAGTCAAAGTCCAAGAGTCCAAGTGTAAGCATGAGGGCATCCTTCCATGCAGCAAAGTTATCACCAGTCAAAGGTGGAATCCCCTGATTGGGTGCTGATAATGGAAATAAGGTGAACAAGTTATGATACTAAGAAAGAAGTCTTAATGTGATCTAAGGGCATGTTATACTAAGGCAGGCATAAGTAATGACCATTTTAATTATGAAGCTGTGATAATGTCTATTACTAACATCAAAATAATAGACTTAGTAAAATTCTATTTAAACGAAGACAAATCAGCTTTGGCTAGAAGTGTAATCATTTAAATATGTGTGCAAAGTAATTGTGACAAATCAGCTTTGGCCAGAAATGAGACAATCACTTTAGTTATGCACTTGTCAAGCATGCTAAACATAAATGAATTAAATCAGCTTTCGCCAGAATTAAGACATTTCACGTTTGTAATGCATACTTAACATAGCTTTTTATAATACTTGAACAATAAATAGATGTATTAAATCAGCTTTGGCCAGAATTAATACATCAGAAGCTCATTCAAGTTAAGCTATTTTGGTTTTGTAAAAATCAAGTTAAGCTATTTTGGTTTTGTAAAATTTTTTTAGGTCACATTAAACAGCTTAAAAATAATGAGGTTTCGAGTCTTGTGCGATCATTAATGCCTTGTGCGATCGGTAATGCTTTGTGCGATCGATAAGGCCCAAAACTTGTGCGATGTAAATAAAGCCCAAGTCTTGTGCGATCAGTAAGGCCCAAAATTTGTGCGATCAGTGAGGCCCAAAACTTGTGCGATTAGTCAGGCCCAAGTTTTGTGCGATCAGCACTATCTTGTGCGATCCACAGGTCTTGTGCGATCCATAAGTTCTTGTGCGATTCCCTTGTGCGATCAGACCTCTTTTTTTTTTTTTTTTGTGATCTGATCTTGTGCGACTGTTAAGGGACTTGTGCAATTTGAACATTGATGATTTCGAATCCTCTCTTTAAGGCTGTTATAGTGATAATTAACTTAAACCCGAAATTTAAGGGATTGTGGGATAGTGTTGCCTATTTTATTTATGATCTAAACTTATTAAATATTTCAAAAATAATAACTGAAAATCCATTAACAGTTTTCGAAAATTTAATAGATAAAATTAAGATCAAAATCATTAAAACACCCACTAATCCAAATTATATTCCAAAATTTATGGAATTTTCGAATTTCCTTAGAACATTGTGATGAACCCTAATAAATTTAAAACATAATCTGGGATCCGAAACCTTAAATTTTATACTTTTATTAACAGATTTCGGATATTAAGATTTGCCCATTATGATTTCGAAACAATATATTAACCAATATATTCCGAAAACAGTGATTTCGGCACATTTAAAAAACGAAAACAGCCATGATATGAAGGCTTTAAAATTTCTGTTTTCCTTATAATGATCCCAGAATAATGGATACGAAAACAGAACTGATTTATCAACATATGCTCTGATACCACATGTTGTTCAGTTCTGTTTAAACTTAATGGAAAACATGAAACACATACCTGTTATAGCATTCAAAGCAGTAGAGAATCCAGTCAGAGATCCAGCCATTGAGTTCGACATCTTTGTCAAGGTGATCCGGTTCCTCCTTAGGGTGTAAAGTGATGATGGTGATGAAACCGATACTAGGGAAGAATCGGTTATGGAGAGAGAGACGAAAATTGATGTTATGAGGGTTGTAATTGTGTAAAGTGTCTAACCCTTTAACTCTCTAATAAGCCCCTTATTTATACACCCAAGAGGAAACCTAATTAGTTAATAAGGGTAATATGGTCCATCAACAATTACCAACTAATTATTAATAGGTTATTAATATATTTTGATCTAATATAATATAAATGATTATAAGGCTACAAGATTAAATATTACATAAATAATATATTTAATCTCACAAATACGTCACATATTTCGAATACATTCTCAAATACTAAAAAATAATGTTCTTGAATTGTTATGAATTATTATCCATTTATGGTGTGACTATCCATTAGAATTCATCATTATTATTATGACTTATCATGTACTTAACTCCTTTCTCTTAAGCCTATAAATAAAGGCTTATATGATCCATTCTAGACATCAATAAAATATCCATTCCCCCAATCTCCTTTTCTTATCTCTATAATGTTAATAGGCTAGTTGTTACAAAACACGTTATCAGCACGATTACTTTGGGTTGGATAATAACATCTTAAGGTATATCCTTTTGCATTCTCGATTTTGTTCTCTGTTAATTAGATTCAAATCCATGCCCTTGCTGTTTATATGTGTCTATTATTATAGTATTGGACTTTACTAAATTCAAACTATTATTCGGTTGCATATGATCTGGGCTTTGGGTCTCCATAATACAATCATGAATATTTCTTGTCTTGGTTGGTTTGAATCATTATTAATTCCTTTCAATATAAACTATACATGTTAAATACAACTGATTGGTTGGGATGCTTACGCATATAAATTTTGGTTTCAAATTACATCACTTTTTAGTGATTAGATAAATTGTTTCTTTATTGTATGTAATTTATAATTATTAATTAACTAGGTTATAACCCCGTGTATTACACGGGGTTGAATAAATAAATTTTATATAAATAAAACAATATATCTTTAAAACCTCATTTATTGTACGTGTTGAATAAATATAATTTTATATATTAAATAATAAAAAAATATATCTTAAAAAATATATATCCTTAAAAACCCTGTGTATTGTACGAATTGAATAAATCTAAATTTATATATCAAATAATAAAAAGTTATATCTTAATGAGTAAATGCAATTTTGTATAGTGAAAATAAAAATATTTAATATATTAATACAAAGTTCGGTTTTCGTGATAAAAATAGATTAGTCTGTTGTTGCAAAATTTGTTAACGAAGTCTCAATAAATTTAACCATTTATTTAAAACTCCGTAAATGTATAAATGATAAATAATATTAGTTAATTTTATTTTAAGTTTCGTAAAATTTATTTGATACCGAACTAAACAAAACATTAAAATATAATTAATTCAAATGAATAATATTATAAATGAGAAAGAGATTAAACTAAATAATAATTATCCATAGAGTTAATTACTGTTTTCGTCCCTGTGGTTTGTCAAAAATCACTATTTCAGTCCATTAGTTTAAAAATTGCGATTTCAGTCCCTGTGGTTTCACTTTCGTAACCATTTCAATCCACCTCCGTTAACCCCATCCATTTATTATGTTAAGTACACGTGAATTGACCATAATGCCCTTATTAATAAAAAACAAAAAGATATCTAAATGGGTTAATTACTGTTTTCGTCCCTGTGGTTTGTCAAAAATCACTATTTCAGTCCATTAGTTTAAAAATTGCGATTTCAGTCCCAGTGGTTTCACTTTCGTAACCATTTCAGTCCAGTCTCCGGCATCACAACCCCACCCTCTTAATGTCCGGCGACCCATTACCCCACCCCAATTAATATCTTCCTAGCAGCATCAATTAATATAATAACTTTGAAAAATAATGCTTACTTGGACATTTTCTCATTCTAAAATCCAAAACTAAAATTTTGGAACCATATATGTAAAAATAGTGCCAGACTTCTACATCTACTGAAGTCATGGTGGATCGAACCCTACAATCCAATTGTCCATATGTCATACAACAATAAAATCATATAAATCCAATAATAAAATCATATAAGTCCATATTTATTAACACAAGAGTAATTTAGGTATTTCATTAAAAACTTAACGGTAAAATAAACGGTGTTAGGATACTGGACTGAAATGGTTACGAAAGTGAAACCACGTGTACTGAAATAGTGATTTTTGACAAACCACGGGGACGGAAACAATAATTAACTCATTTAGATATCTTTTTGTTTTTTATTAATAAGGGCATTATGGTCAATTCACGTGTACTTAACAGAATAAATGGATGGTTGGTTAACGGAGGTGGACTGAAATGGTTACGAAAGTGAAACCACATTGACTAAAATCGCAATTTTTAAACTAATGGACTGAAATAGTGATTTTTGACAAACCACAAGGACGAAAACAGTAATTAACTCTTATCCATAAGATATTAAATTAATAATAGAGTTAATTACTGTTTTCGTCCCTGTGGTTTGTCAAGAATCACTATTTCAGTCCATTAGTTTAAAATTTGCGATTTCAGTCCCTGTGGTATCACTTTCGTAACCATTTCAGTCCATGTGGTTTCACTTTCGTAACCATTTCAATCCATTTATTCTGTAAGTACAGGGACTGAAATGGTTACGAGGTGGACTGAAATGGTTACGAAAGTGAAACCACAGGGACTGAAATCGCAATTTTTAAACTAATGGACTGAAATAATGATTTTTGACAAACCACAGGGACGAAAACAGTAATTAACTCTTAATAATATTTAGTAGAAGGGTTATCTATAATATAAAATATTAAATTAAATAATATTTAGTAGGAGGATTATCTATAATTAATTAGAATAGATTAAATTAAAATAATAATTATCTATAAAAGATGGCCTAATATGATGACAAGTGTTCCTAAAGTGGTTTCTTTTATTATATAGTAAGAAGAGCTTTTAAGTTTTGTTTTATTTTATTTTCTCTTTCTGGAATGAATGACGTTTCGGTTAAAGTTCTTTATTAAAATATAGGTATGCTAAACCAATAGATTTGCTAAAAGTTAAAATACTTATTTGATTTCATATGGAATCGATGAATACGTTTTCATACGTACTATGTTTATACACATATCTCTAACTTTCTATTGAAAAAATAATAATTTATATGACGATGGAATATGTCGGGATCTATATATTTAGTTTTAACATGTTTATGAATTATATGTTGTTTTAACATGTTTATGAATTATATATTGTTAGAAAAATCAAATTGTTCATGCTAATTACGTGATACTATATATACTAAAATTACGTGATATACTAAAATTTGGTTTATTCATATTATAATTGATCTACTCTTTTAATTGAATATTTGTGACTAAAGTAAATTAAATTGTACTTATGACTAAATATTGTATTTAATAGTTTGTGATGTTGTTGGTATTCAGTGAACTATAGTTGCTCAGTTTAAGTTTTCATACGAATAATATTTTTTGAATCTTTAAATTATTGTTATGCAATATCTTATTATAATTATAATAATTATAAGATACATTTACAAATGTGTATGGATTATTTATACGCATAGGCATATTGGGTGTTAACTTTCTAAACAAACTTTAGTTTGTAATAATGCCTAAATACATAATTATCTATAATTATTTAGTTAATCTTGTTTCTTTTTCCCTAATCGATATTACAAATTTTTATTGGGTTTTGAATAACGTACATTAATCCATGTGTATTCCTTTAATATAGTTAATCATGTCGAATCTTGCAAAGCTTGAGTTTATGGCTTTAGACATCACTGGAAAAAACTATTTGTCATGGGCTTTGGATGCTGAAATCCATCTAAATGCTAATAACCTTGGGGAAACAATTAAAGAAGAAAATGATACAAGTACCCAAGATAAAGCAAAGGCAATGATTTTCTTACGCCACCATATTCATGAGTCATTGAAAAATGAATATCTCACTATCAAAGATCCACTTGTCCTATGGACCAATTTAAAGGAAAGATATGACCACCAGAAAACAGTAATATTACCAAGAGCTCGTTATGAATGGATTAATTTAAAGTTGCAAGATTTTAAGTCTATAAGTGAGTATAACTCAGCAATGTTTAGAATCACGTCACAATTGATTCTATGTGGTGAAAATATTACTGATAAGGAGATGTTGGAAAAAACATTCTCCACCTTTCACGCCTCAAACATTGTCTTGCAACAACAATATCGTGAAAGGGGCTTCACCAAATACAGTGACTTAATATCATGTTTGCTTGTGGCTGAGCAAAATAATGAGCTACTAATGAAAAACCATGAAACTCGTCCGGTTGGTACAACCCCATTCCCAGAAGTGAATGTGGCAACATATAATGACCAATGTGGAAGTCACGGACGTGGTCGTGGCTATCAACGTGGGCGTGGTCATGGTCGTAGTCGTGGTCGTGGTCGTGGTCGTGGTCATGGACGTGGTTGTGGACGTGCATATGGTCGGGGGAATTATCATGGTGTTCAATTCAAAAACAGAAGAACCCACCAGAAGTTGCATGATAATGAAAAGAAATCCAATGATGAAAGAGGTAAAAAGAAAAGTGAACCTCATCTAATGCATGCTATCGATGTGGTGGTAACAACCACTGGGCTGGTACATGTCGTACAACCAGACACTTAGTAGAGCTTTACCAACAATCTATAAAAGACAAACAAAAAGGAACAGAGACAAATTTCACATATGAAGATGGAAATGTTGATGTCCCAAGTGGTAAAAAGGACCATACTAATGCAACTAATCTGGATTATGATGATTTCCTTATCGAGCAAGCTAATTTGGATTCTGGTGATATCATGGCTGATACAAACCAGTTGGATGCTTGCAATTTTCCCTATTCATGAATGATTATTTCCTTGATGTTTTATTAAGACATTTTGTGTGGGATTTTGTTATGTTTTGTTTTGGGGCACTTTATGAAATTGTTATGTTTGAACCATATTATACTTTTATTTATGAAGCTTTATTTTGTTTTGAAGCATATGAAGTATTCAACTAAACTTCATATTAATGGTGAAGATGTATGTCTAATAGACAGTGCTACTACACATACAATCCTAAAAAAAATAGATTATTTCTCTAGTTTAACAATGAAAGAAGCAAGCGTTGGTACTATATCTGGTAAAACAAAGTTAATTGAAGGATTTGGAGAAGCATATGTAGTTCTACAAAGTGGAACTTTGCTCAAAATTAACAATGCCTTATTTTCCCCACTGTCTCAAAGAAATCTGATAAGCTTTAAAGATATTCGTCAAAATGGATATCATCTTGAGACTACATGTGAAGGACATGATGAGTACCTTCAAATCACAAATATTATTTCAGGAAAAAAACACATATTAGAGAAGTTACACGCACTTGCCTCTGGTTTGTATTGTACCAAAATTGGTGCAGTTGAATCAAATGCAATCATAAACCAAAAGTTTATGGATCGAGAAAATTTTATCATTTGGCATGACCGGTTTGGCCATCCCGGATCAATAATGATGCGAAAAATTATAGAAAATTCATGTGGTCATTCTTTGAAGAACCAGAAGATTCTTCAATCTAAGGATATTACATGTGTTGCATGCTCACAAGGGAAGTTAATCACTCGCCCATCACCAGTTAAGGTAGGGACAGAATCCTTGAGTTTTTTTAGAAAGAATACATGGGGATATATGTGGACCTATACACCCCCCCAGTGGACCATTTAGATACTTTATGGTCTTAATTGATGCATCAACTAGATGGTCACATGTGAGTTTACTATCAAGTCGTAATATGGCATTTGCACGACTACTTGCTCAATTAATAAGGTTAAGAGCACATTTTCCTGATTATCCCATAAAGAAAATTCGGTTGGACAATGCTGGGGAATTTACATCCCAAACCTTCAATGATTACTGCATGTCTATTGGCATAAGTGTAGAGCATCCAGTACCTCATGTACATACGCAAAATGGACTTGCTGAATCGCTTATCAAGCGACTTCAAATGGTTGCAAGACCAGTGATTATGAAATCAAAACTACCAGCATCTGCTTGGGGGCATGCAATTTTACATGCAGCAACACTAATTCGCATTAGGCCAACGAGTTATCACACTTCCTCCCCATTAAAGTTGGTTTTTGGTCAGGAACCAGATATTTCCCATCTAAGGATTTTTTGTTGTGCCGTATATGTTCCTATCGCTCCACCACAACGAACAAAGATGGGACCTCAAAGGAGGTTAGGAATATATGTTGGGTATGAATCACCATCGATTATTAAGTATTTAGAGCCATCAACAGGTGATTTATTTACAGCTCGATTTGGTGATTGTCATTTTGTTGAAACAACATTCCCAACATTAGGGGGAGATGAAAAGCAGCTGAAAGATAATAATATAATTTGGAATGAATTATCACTATCTTATCTTGATCCTCGAACGAAAGAGTGTGAACAAGAAGTTCAAAGAATAATTCATTTACAAACATTAGCAAATCAAGTACCAGACGCATTCACTGACCTAAAGAGAGTGACTAAGTCACACATACCAGCTGCTAATGCTCCAGTAAAAATAAGTGTCCCAGAAGGATAACCACATGTTGGAAATGAGTCTAATGCACGCCTCAAACGTGGTAGACCAATCAGTTCTAAAGATAAAAATCCTCGAAAGAAAAAATGAGCAAATAATGGAGATGGTCCAGTCGAGGTAATGATAATGCCAAGAAAAGAGTCTCCTAAAGAGACACTAGACATGATGGTTCCAGAAGAACCTCAGGTACCTGAAAACGAAGAGATCTCAATAAATTATATCATGTCTAGAAAGGTATTGAATCGAAATGAAATCGACGTCGATGATAGTTTTTCATATAACATAGCGCTAGAAGTAATGGAAAATAATGAGGATCAAGAACCAAAATCTGTTGAGGAATGTAAACAAAGAAATGATTGGCCAAATTGGAAAGACGCAATTAAGGCAGAATTAGATTCCCTCAATAAACGAGAAGTTTTTGGATAAGTAGTCCCTATACCTAAAGGTGTAAAGCCTGTCGGATATAAGTGGGTCTTTGTGCGAAAACGCAATGAGAAAAATGAAATCGTACGATACAAGGCACGATTAGTAGCACAAGGATTTTCGCAAAGACCTGGGATTGATTATGAGGAGACATATTCTCCGGTGATGGATGCGACAACTTTTCGTTATCTTGTTAGTCTGGTAATACAAGAAGGGATTGATCTGCGTCTAATGGATGTTGTGACAGCCTACCTCTATGGCTCACTTGATACTGATATTTACATGAAACTCCCTGAAGGATTCAAATTACCAAACTCATGTACATTCAGTTCTCGAGAACATCTTTCAATTAAATTAAACAAATCATTATATGGGCTAAAACAATCTGGGCGTATGTGGTATAATCGCCTTAGTGAGTATTTGTTGAAATAAGGTTACAAAAATGATTCAATATGCCCGTGTATCTTCATAAAAAGATCAGAATCTGAATATTTTATAATTACTATATACGTTGATGACTTGAATATAATTGGAACGCCAAGTGAGCTCCAAAAGGCGGTTGAATGCTTGAAAAGAGAATTTGAAATGAAAGACCTTGGAAAGACAAAATTTTGTCTTGGGTTACAAATCGAACACCTCAAGGGTGGAATCCTTGTACATCAACAAAACTACATAGAAAAGTTACTTAGAAGGTTTTATATGGAAAAATCACATCCATTGAGTACCCCAATGGTTGTAAGATCTCTTGATGTCGAGAAAGACCCATTCCGACCTCCGAATGATGGAAAGGAAATTCTTGGTCCAGAAGTGCCATATTTAAGTGCAATTGGTGCACTAATGTTTCTTGCTAGTCATATACGACCAGATATATCATTTTCTGTAAATTTATTAGCAAGATATAGTTCATGCCCTACGAAGAGGCATTGGAATGGGGTAAAACAAATATTTCGATACCTTCAAGGTACAAAGGACATGAGGTTGTATTTTACTAACCAATCGACAACAAGTTTGGTTGGTTTTGCAGATGCAGGGTATTTGTCTGATCCTCACACTGGACGATCTCAAACTGGATATTTATTCACAAGTGGAGGCACTGCTATTTCATGGCGTGCTGTAAAGGAAACCATCACAGCCACATCATCTAACCATGCAGAAATATTGGCGATTCATGAAGCTAGTCGAGAATGTGTTTGGTTAAGAAGTGTAATACAACACATTCGTGGGTCTTGTGGTATTTCTATGAGAGATGAGGGACCGGAAATTTTACATGAAGACAACGCAGCATGCATTGCTCAACTTAAGGAAGGATACATCAAAGGTGACAGAACGAAGCACATTTTACCAAAGTTCTTTTTCACACATGATTTGCAAAAGAATGGAGATATTACTGTCCAACAAGTTTGTTCTAGCGATAATTTGGCAGACTTGTTTACTAAATCACTTCCGACCTCTACATTCAAGAAACTGGTTCATGGGATCGGGATGCGTCAACTCAAGGAGCTTAAATCATCAGGGGGAGAATAATACGCGCTGCACTCTTTTTCCCTTAGCTATGGTTTTATCCCACTGGGTTTTCCTAGCAAGGTTTTTAACGAGGCAGCATCACCAAACGTATTATAAGAACAATATATTATTTTGTCATGTGGATAGTCAAGGGGGAGCGTTATGAATTATTATCCATTTATGGTGTGACTATCCATTAGAATTCATCATTATTATTATGACTTATCATGTACTTAACTCCTTTCTCTTAAGCCTATAAATAAAGGCTTATATGATCCATTCTAGACATCAATAAAATATCCATTCCCCCAATCTCCTTTTCTTATCTCTATAATGTTAATAGGCTAGTTGTTACAAAACATGAATCACATATTTACCCAATCAAAAACTAAAATTGCGCAATATCCTCATTTAATGACAAGAAAAATAAATTCATAGCATAAAAAACACAAATTCCAATCGAGGAACTTGGAACTACAAGCACAAATCCATCCGTATGCATATAAGGCTAATCGGAGCGTTTGCAAGGAGGGGATGTGGGGACCCCTTTCACCGCGTGAGGGGAGTTGAAATCGGTGGAGAGTCACCGCATGAAGAATGTGACCGTTTGGGTTTTTTGAACGTTGGGGAGCGGGCATATAGCCGTTGATTTAAAAAAAAAGGTTTTTTAAATGTTAACTATATAAATCCAACCCCTTTTAAACAAATTCACACCAACCCATTCCTCCATTTCTCCTAAAAAACTAAAAATCTCTAACCCGATTTACATTTAAAAATGGTAGAAGAGATACCGTTGTTTTTCCCACCCGATAGTAGCATAGTTTTTTTTTTCAAAACTCATCGATGAAGCCGAACTAGAAGACATGGACACATCTAGTAAGAAACGTTTTATTCGTCGTGATCGCGAGGGTGGCCACGAAACCATTATGGCGGATTATTTTGTTAATGACCCGAAATACAACAAAGATTAGTAATTTTTAGTATTTCTTATTAATGTAATGTTTTTTATTTTATTTTTAATTTAATGTAATGTTATGCTTTTTAATTTATTGTACTTTTATTTTGTTAAAATTAAGTTTCATTTATTAAATAATTAATTAATAGTTTATAAAAAAAGCAACAAAAAAAAAAAGTTTCCCCGGGTTAAAAAAAATTTCCTCTCGCCTCATGACGGGTGCACCCCTTTCACCCTAACTTAAGAAAATTTCATCATATTTAGATTGAAAAACCTAACAAATCCCACAAGACAAACATGAACATAGATCAGATCAAATCCACAACAAAATTGCATCATAAACAACTCAACAGCTTAAATCGTAAAAAGAAACCCCAAAATAAATTATACAAATCGAATTTGAATCTAAAGCAAACTAAATACCCTAAAATCGAATTAAATTGATTAGAATCGTACATGATAGAAGAGAGGATTGTGAACTTAGATTCTCCTTGTAATTAATCACCAAGACAGAAGAGAGGATTGTGAATAGTCGCTACGTAAAAATAGGTCAGTTGCGTATTTTTATAAGTTGTTAATGTTTTAAAGCGTATTTTTGTCATTATTTGAAATTTTATTAAGGAAGTGAACATATGCAATTTTGATTTTAGGTTTTGTTAACTTGTAGTTAACAAAAAAAAAAGGAATATATGAAGTTTAAAAAAGTTCTACAAAATTTCAAATTTTCACATAATTGTCATCATCATACTCAATAAATCCCACCAAATATATAGCAAAGCTAAGGTAGGGTCTGCGGAGTATAAGATGTATATAACCTTACCTCTACCCCGTAGGAATAGAGAGACTGCTTCCAGTGAGACCTCCGGCTCGATAGTAGTTTTGCATCAAGCCTTGGACATAAGGCACATAACACTCAACAATCAGGACAAAAACCGATTAGTGCATGTATTCTTTTGTCTTTCAGCTATCAACGCCACCACATTATGCATGATTAACCGTCCCCCGTTTTTAACGTTTTCACGAAATTAGTAAAATAACGTTAAAATTAGTTCACTTTCACTTTTGCCCTCCAATGACTCACACCTATACACATTATATGCGCATACCGCAATGCGTAAGAAATTTTATTAATGTGTTACATGAAATGTTATGATTTGTGGTGTCTTTTCTATCTATAAATCCAAACATATTATATTTCAAAGTGAATTGTGACCATACATCAACACTTGCCATTAAATTATAGGGTTACTTTTTTTAATTTTTTTTATATTATATTTCAAAATGAATTGTGACCATACATCAACACTTGCCATTAAATTATAGAGTTCCTTTTTTTTATTTTTTTTTTCCTTCTGGTTTGTATTCATTCACTAAAGAGTAAAAGAAGGTAGGGTATATTGACCAGAGCTCTGGTTTAGATATTCAGGTTCAGGCACCAAATCTTTATGGATGGCTTTTGCTTTAGAGTTGAAGATATCTACACTACTACACACAAAAACTTTTTGATTCCAATACTTGGTGATGTGTATTGATGGATGTATATCTTCAAACCACTCATGTGCACATGAACCTCAACCACATCTATATGTCGGTTGATCTGTCACCTGTTGCATGGCACATTGGCACCCCACAAAACCCTAATTTTCTAGTGAAAACAATATTTTTTGAAATATATTGTAACGTAATTAAAAAAAAAAAAAAAAACCATTTTCAAACGATAGAAGCCACATACGTTTCATTTGAGATTTTGTTGGTATTAAAGTCTAAACACTCGGATCCTGCATTAAGATATTTGCCATATTTAATATTCCAATTCTTCTTAAGATATATTTTATACGACTAACCTTTATTTCTTTTTAAATGATGGAATGAAATTTTTAATCGAATATATTTTTGTGCCACTTAAAAAAATATTTCGAATAGTTGAAAATATTATTCGTTACAGTTCAGTTTTATAAATATTTTTGCGCTTGATAAAACTTCGTTACAGTTCAAACATTTGGCATCATAAAATTTCGTTTTTGTTGGTAACAAATTCTTTCATTCATTTTCCTAACCCTTTTTTTATAGATTGACATAATAAATTAAATTGTGAACTTAGTTGTAAATCAAACATTTGGCATCATAAAATTTCGTTTTTGTTGGTAACAAATTCTTTCATTCATTTTCCTAACCCTTTTTTTATAGATTGACATAATAGTGGATAAACTTCATATATATATACTTAGCTCAGTATTTCATGTAAACCATTATAAATTTCATAATATTGAATGTACTGTTTTAAAATACGTACCGTTATTCTAACAGTTTGTTTTGTGGCGACTTCAACATCATTATCGTCGCTAAAATTAATGAGGTTCGTTATGTCACAAAGTTAGGTCGCTAATCCGTCACATGCATGATGGTTTTGACAGTTAAAAATGGTCCTTTTCTTTCGATTACAATGACTTTTTCTATCTGAAGAGACTCATTGACTCATTGTAGGGTATACCCTTTACTCTAGCCACAAAGATAAAGACAATTGTAAGATGATATGATACCCAAGGTGACAACAATAACAACTTATTTCCTCTACATGGTGGTAGACTAGTCTTTTTCTAATAATTCTCGCAACCAGAACAAGAGTTTGACTTGGTATATGTTTGGAAAATTGAGTGAAAATGTGGTTTTAACTAATGTAAGGATGAATGAGAAATTGTTGGAATGAAAAATGTGAAACTTGGGTGAATCTAATAGGATTTTGTATCCTAGTGATCTTTGGTTTTATCTATTAAGGGGGTGTTTGGCCTAGCTTTTTTAACAAAGCTTATAGCTTTTTTTAGCTTTTTTTACAAAATAAGCTTAATTTAGTGTTTGGTTTAGCTTTTTAAGCTTATGCTTATTAGCTTATATAAGCTAATTTGAAGAAGCTTATTTGATGATGGTTTTTTAGTTTATTTGAAGAAGCTTCTTTGTGTAAGGGCAAATGATATAAAATAAGCTATAAGCTAATCCAAACACTTAGAAAGAGCTTATCAAATCATAACAAATAAGCTATAAGCTACTTTAAAATATAAGTATAAGCCAAAAAAATAAAAGCTAGGCCAAACACCCCCTAAATCCTATTAAGTTGAAAGTAATAAAGATTACATAAACACTATACTGATGATCTTATTAAAGATCTTTATCTTTGGTAGTCCTAATAAGTTTTGGAATTCCTGTTGAATTCTTTAAAAGCCAATATACAATTTTCAAAAAATGATATTAGAAAATAAGGTATCATCATGTTTAATTGAAAGAGGGGAGTATTCTCTACACGTTCCACCATCTTCCCATCTTTATCTTTTTCCATAAGTTTTTGCACTACAATTTTATCCGGTGTAACCTTGGGCACGTGACCATTTCCGGCAGTACAGATTTCTTTAGTTGTTGTACCCTGGGAAACAGACGCATAGTCTTTGGTAGAGGTGTGAAAACTGTTTTAAGGGATGCGCGTTGAACATGTGCCTCAGCCACAACCGTCAACATCAGTTTGTTCATTTTTGCAACCAAGAAGGATCGCACAAGGAGACGCGGTTCAAGTTCTCGTTAAAGACGAAGAAGAAATCATATAGAAAAACGCTATTCAAGCTCTTGTCAAAGACTACAGTTTGAATCAATTTATTTAAATATGTTGTATTTCATATTTATTTTCGTTTGGATTTGTAGTACGGACACTACAATTTCCCAAATATATATAAAGAGGGGTATCTTTAGTATTTTATTTATATAATTATTTATTGTAATTGTGACCCGTGTCCTACAGTATTAGGGGTGTGAATTTCTAACACGAACCGAACCTAACATGAAATTCACGAGTTAGGTTTTGTATAAGCGGGTTCGGGTCAGTTTAAGGTTGAACTCGCGAACCTGTTTATCTAAACGGGTCGGGTTCGGGTCAACTCATTCGGGTTGGTGGGTTGACTCGTTTAACCCGTTTATATTATATTATATATTTTTTACAGTATGTTTTATGTCATAAATTAATTTGGGTGTGTATTTTATGTCATAATTATAATTTAAAAAGAGAAATTCACATAAAATTTTATAAATTAAATGTAATTGTATTATATACATTTGTGTTTTTAAAGTAAATTTTAATTTAATATATTAATTTGTGGCAAATTTTTTTTAAAAAAGTAAAAAATTCGGGTTGAACGGGTCGTGTTCGGGTCAACCCATGAATATTCGGGTCGGGTTCGGTTTCATATGCATGACACAATTTTCAGGTTTTGGTTCGTGTAAATTTTCGTGTTCCAGTCAGGTTAATTAACCTTCTAACACGTGAACACGACCAGTTTAACACCCCAACATTATATGTATTTATTTAGATTTTTATGATTATTAGTTTTGTTTAACAAATTAGTGTTGTTTAACAAACAAGTGTATATGCATTATAGTGTCATTGAATATCTATGTTTACTTTTTTTATTAGTTAGCCATATGTCGACACTTGTATCATTGTATGTGCTAATCAGTTATGTCGGGATCATGCCTAAGGCCCTGTTTGAGCCTCTTAATACCCCATGTCTGATTGAGTCAGATTTCAGATTGTTTGTTTCACCCCTCTTAAAACTTACCCAGCCTCTTATTTGTGTCTGACCGAGTCATACATGGGGTGGAGTCTGACTAAACTCTGAATGACAATTGTGACTTGTATAACCCTCAATCCTAAAAAACACAAACATCTCTCTTGCATCCCACTGGAGCCACTGTACACCTGCATCTAGCAGGAAAACAACAAGCTCAGCCACCGGCGACGTCTTCCCTATCTATCTCTCTCTCACTGATCTCTCTCTCTTCTTCCTGCTTCGAACCCGCTGTCCGAAACCACCACTTTCGCCATCAACCATCGCTATCATCATCAACATCATCATCAGCACGGATGACGGAGACGCGAGCGGCGGATGATCGGGAGGAAGATCCTGGACGTTGATTGAAGGAACGTTGACCGATCCACGGTGAAGAGGATGCGTTAAGCTTGACAAAACTTGCAGACGCCATTGGTGTGTGTGTGTGTAGAAGAAGAAAGAGGATTCAAGGGTTTGTTTGTTTGTTTATAAGAAGTGTGTGTTGTCTAGGGGACTCCGCCGGTAACACAGGGAGTGTATATAATAATAATTAGGTATTTAATTTTGTTGAGAGGGGTAAAAATGTCATTTTACACAGTCCTTCAGATGTGCAACCAAACAGCACTTTACTGGTTCAGCACTTACTGGTTCAGAGCCTCTTACCCATTAAGACCTCTTATTCATTCAACACTTATTGGTTCAGATGTTGCCAAACAGCCCCTAAGTGTAACACTTTAAGGGTGTAAGGAGTGGTTAAACAATTTGGAGTGGTAAACTAAAAAACCGACCAATCAGAGCGCGCCATGTCAATCAGGCAAAAGTGTTTAAACTTTGCTGAAAATTGTTGGCAATGGTTTAGACACTTGGTGAAGTGGTAAACTATTTAAAAAAAAGAAAAAAATTGTGATTGGTTGAGATAGGAATGGACCCCACCCCACCACACACACCCTCTATTTCACCGCATCGGCATCACACCACCGATTTGGTAAACTTGGAAGCGGCAAACTTTGTTGGTGGTGGTGTTTACCGAGTGGTAAACTAGTTTGCCACTCCTCCCCGCACCCCACTCCGGACACCCTAAGATTCAAATAATTCTTATACCTTACATTTTGAAAGGACTTCTACAGTACCTTATTTTAATTTATATTTTTTTAATTATTTTTAAATTGAATTGTTAGTGGAGTCTATCAAAAGTTATTTTGTTTTTTTCTTTATTTTATAATTATTTTTAATTCCTTTTGAATATATTAAGTTTTTTCTTTATAACTTAGCATTATGTTGTTTTATAAAATTCCGAGTACGCCATTACGATGTGCATATTTTTATCTATCTTTAGACATAAATTCTATTTAAAACCTAACATAAAATGATGCATTTTACCCATTTCCTTATTTAAGCAATATAATATGATGGTTTATAAGAAGTTTACCCTTTTCGTTATTTGAATAATATAATATGACGTTTACTAAACTTTAGAATATATCATTACGAAGTGTTTATTTTTATCTACGATTCGATAAAATTTTTATTCGAACGAACACCGATACCAGCGTTGTATTTGGTTTTATGGTTTTCTGGACATAGTGATACAAAATTCGTTGAGTTATTTATGTACAGCTACATTGTTTACATTTTTTGTTATTTGAGTAACATAATATAAAATTTTGAATACACCGTTGCAACATGTTTATTTTAACCTACGATTCGATAAAAAAAATTAATCGAATGGGTAAATGCAGTTGAATTTTTTTGTTCTATATGGTGAATAACCGAACCAATACTACTTGAACTATATCGTTACAATTAGCGTATTCGTTTTTATGATTTTCACGACGTGATGGTACAAAATTGATTAAAAATAAAGTTTGTATTGGCAGCAGAGTATTTTTAGTACTATATATTATAACAAGTGCTAGTGACCGAACTGATGGCCACCTAAACATTGGTACCGGTATTAGTATTTGTTTCTATAGTTTTCGATCGATATAAAACATGCGCCGATATCCTTTTAGCTGTATCTCTTTTGGTTGCTATAAGAACCGAGCTGATACGGTTTTGATACATTAACGAACCGAGTCAATGCCGATCGTAAGCCCGCCGCGAAGCGCAGGAATCCTACTAGTTCTTCAATAATATTTGAAACGTACGTTTTGAGAGTATTAAATGATTTAAGGATATGGTGCTATTGGATACCATTTAATTAAAAGTGATGTCTTATCTTAAATGAGTTTAAAGTGGTATATTATTTGACAGTTGACACTTGATTATAAGCAACTTCAAATCATAACACATTAAAGCATGGATTAGTCACATAAGTAATTGAGGAATATACTCAACAAATCATCCTTGTTCAATCAATTAGCCAACCAACATAACTAGGCCTTTGAATTCTAACAAAAAAATTTCTATATGACTATATTATAGTTTCAACATACAAGCAATTTATTGATGTATATGTGAGAAATCCTGATGAAAAAACCATATATATATATATATATATAGGGTAAGGTTCATGTGAGAACTATCTTTATTGCGAGAACCGCGAGAACCAATGTGAACACAACCTAAAATAGCTAAAAAAAATCTAACCCCCCCCCCCCCCCAAAAAAAAATTTTAGCTACTAAAAGTAGCGATTTTTTTATAAAAAAAATATTAAAAAAAATTTATGTATTTTTTAGCTATTTTTAGGTATTTTTGGTTGTGTTCACATTGGTTCTCGCGGTTCTCGCAATAAAGGGTGGTTCCTAACGGATCTTTGTCCTATATATATATATATATATATGTTGGGTTCATTTCAGAACTCTAAATAACTACAGAACTTTCAGAACTCCTAATAAACAATCATTTTATATATAAGTTTTTGTATTTAGGATCATTTTATCACCTATTATATGTATTTCTTTGATTACATACGTGTTAAAAGTAGTTTACATATGTTTAATTGCTAAAATTGTATATATGTGTCATAACTAATTACATATATGTAAAAAAACTAGTTTACATATGTATAATTATAAAATTACATATAAAAAATGATAAAATTACTCTTAACATGTATGTAATCGTAAAAATACACATAATAAATGATTAAATTAAATTATCCTAAACATAAAAATATATAAATAAAAAGATTGTTTATTAGGAGTTCCGCGAGTTCTGTAAATATTTATGGTTCTGAAATGATCCTGACCATATATATATATATATATAGGGTGAGGTTCATTTGAGAAGAAAATTAATCTGAGAAGAAAAAGAATAAAGGGTAGAATTGTAAAACATTAAAAAGTTTCTCTCATCTTATTTATTATTACATTTGACTAATAATTAGTCATAAAGACTATCATCCTCCACATTATAATTTTTGCCTTCACAAATCAAAATTTATCCTACATATTTTGAAATGTATCCCACACATATTTAAATTTATCCTACACATCTCGTAATTTATCATACACTTTAAATTAATTTTTTTTTCTTTGAAAAGATATATTTTTTTGAAAATAAGTTATAAATTTAATGTAGTTAGCTATTAAAAATGAAGAGGACCAATTAATGATCTATCTAAGTTTACCAATATACCCTTACATCAATATTAAACACATAAATTAAATGAAGTAAAATTAAAGATTCTGATTGGTTGAAATTTCTTCTTTTTTATTCTTACAAAACATTTCTTCTCATTTGAATCCTCCACTATATATATGTATATCGAATTACTAGCTAGAAGGCGCCGGGGGACTGGGTTGGCGGTGATAGGTGGTTGTGGCCGTCGTAAAGAAGGGGATGCAGCAAGTCGCAGTTAGGGGCGAACCCAAGTGAGAGTTTAGGTGGGTTGTCGCCCCCCTTAAAAAACATTTTTAGTGCATTTTATAAGAAAAAGATCTCGTTTACATCCTTTAAAAGTTTAGATAAACCCCTCATTTACACCCCATCAAATATTTTCTGAATCCGTCACTAGTCGAGATGAGCATGAAAGAGGAGCTCGCAAAGGTTAAAAAGATAAAAAGAGGATGGATAGGGTTAATTTTGGGGACGTAAGCGGCTATATAAGGGACCATCATTTGTCGGCATGCAAAAAAATTATAATAAAGTGTGAAATAGAATTTTGTATCCAAGCGTTAAATCGCCATTTGAATCAGTATGTGTTGGTTTTATTATTTTATTTCATTTTATATACTTTTGGTCTATTTTTTTTTTTTTTTTTTTACAATTTGAATTAGTTGACTTATGTTACGGATAAACTTTAATGTATATTAGTTGTCTCGCTTGCGGTGTGTATATATGTGTGGACGCTCGGGGGGCAAAACTGAAATGTTACTAACTTTAACGTTATTTTAACAATTTCGTGAAAACAATGTTAAAAGGGGCGGATGGTTAATCATGCAACATGTGGTGGCGTTGATAGCTGAAAGACATGGGGGTACATGCAACAATCGGTCTCTGTCCCGATTGTTTGAGTGTTATGTGCCTTAAGTCCAAGGCTTGATACAAAACTACAATCAAGTCGGGGGTCTTATTAGAAGCAACCTCTCTATTCCTACGGGTTAGAGGTAAGGCTGTCTACATCTACCCTCCTTAGACCCTACCTTAGTTTTGCTATTGATGAGATTTACCGAGTATGATGATGATGATGTTACGGATAAACTTGATTGTATGGGTTTTATTAGGGTATTAGAGTTTTAAATATATTACTATAAATCTTATCTTATTTATATATTTAATTAATTAATACTATATAATATCTACTTAGTTTTCATGAGTTATTCTATAACTTAAGAACTATTCTAATGTAAAGGGAAAATTGCTAGATTCGTCCCTAAGGTTCTACACAAATTGCTAGATCAGTCCAAAATCAACTTTTGTTGCTAAAACAGTCATTGGCTATGTTTTCTTTTGCTAATACAGTCCAAAACCCCAACGTCGTTCAAATATAGCATTTAACAGGGGGGCAAAGTTGTCATTTTCCTTTTAAATATTTTTGCATTTATTATATTTTCTTTAAAACTCCAATATAAACAGCACACATATATCTTCAACATCACCTGCGATACCCCCTTTTAACCCCATAAACCCTAATTCCCAAATCCTTCAAGCTCGACATGGAGGTATGCAAATGCGGGGCTCCAATTGTAATTCGAACATCGTTGACTCAATCGAACCCTGGGAGACGATTCTACTGCTGCGATAAACGGGTAAGCATGTGTAATTTTGTTAAGAGAAAATTGGTATTGTTATGTTAAATCTGAGGTGATTCTAATAATCACAGGCAAACGGACGTGGATGCGGCTTTGTTTGTTAGGCAGAGCGATCAATTTCACATAACACTGATGTGGTGATCCAAGGGATGCTGAACACTGTTAATCAACATGAAGAAAATTCAAGAGTGTTGCATAACAAGATTATGATGCTGGAAGATGATGCAAGAAAGTTGAAATTAAAGAACAGAAGGCTTAAAATGATGTTGATTGTTACTTGGATTATCATTTTATTGTATTATATGCAATTGGAGTAGTTAATTAATCTTGATTGTTACTTGGATTATCAAATATTGTTGTTAATGAGTGTTATTGCTGCACATGTTAATCAAACTGACCATACATTGATACCAAAATAAGTGACAGTGTCATCCAAATAAATGGACCATACAAAAAACAAGTACCTTCAACCTATTCTATTACCAAACACTTATAAGCACCTTCAACACTTCCATCACCACCTGTTGCTCCACCATTTTTACATCTTCTTCTGTTATGTCCCTTTGCACCACACAATCCACAGCTTAATGAGTTTGCCTTCCTTGGCAATTTTGGACCTGTTTCAACATTTTTCTTCAATTCTTTAATCTCGACAGCAGACTTCTTTCTTTTCTTCTTAGGCCTCCCAACTTGTTTGTGATACTTTGGTGCAACTAATGTGGTTGGGCATCTAGAAACTAGCCACATGTCCCTGCCATTTATGGGTTCTATTGTATTCATATACACAGCCTTCCATGTGTCAACCCAATAGCATCTATCAACATACCTTTCTGGTATTCCATCACCGCGTCCATTCATCCTCATGTTCCAAATGCAAGCAACTGCATGCCTACATGGCATGGCAGTTAATCCCATCTTCGGCAACTACAAGTTCTTTCTTCCATATTTACAATCCTTTGTTCTATGATATGTGGCCCAGACACTTGATACCTGGATGGTCCACACCATATAACAGTGCAATCAACTGCATCTCTCTTGATTTCCTCAAACTTGGTGGTTGCATTGGGTGTTAGTGGGCCTTTACTTGATGCAATCATTCTATGGACAATAACAATCCTCTTCATCAGATACTCTCTAATCTGCTCCAAATAGGTGATAATTGGTTTGTCTCGTCCATTCAAAAGTTGTTTATTAAAAACTTCACAATGATTATTCAGGATCATATCACATTTAGCTCTTCCTGCAGTTCATTATGAAGCCATTAAAAAGCTTAATATATATAATTTTACTTAAACAACTGTATTAAATTAATTACCTGAGAAAAATGCCCTGAACCAGTGTTTTGGTTCATTTTCAGCATCCAATCATGCAAATCTTTACTCTCAGTTAACACTTTCTGCATGGCCTTCTCATATGCTTGTGTTGTGGATGCACTAGCTACTCCATACCACAAGTTTTTGTATAAGTCACCCCTCCAGGTTGCTTTCATGTTGTCATGGATGTGTCTCAAGCAGTGCCTGTGCTCTGCAGCTGGGAAAACTTGGGCTATAGCATGAATTAAACCCTAACACACAAACAGATTCAAATTACTACCAATTTAAAACAAAACAAAATACATAAACATATTCAAATTACTATCAATATTACCTTTTGCCTATCACTAATAAAGGTGAAATTTCTAGATGCAGTAAGCCCCAAATCTTCACCCAACATCTGAAAGAACCATGTCCATGAATCCTTATTCTCAGCCTCTACTAGTGCATATGCAACTGGGTAGATGACACCGTTACCATCCGGAGTAACTGCTGTTAATATCTGACCAGGAAAAGGACCCTTTAAGAAGCAACCATCCACTCCCAGCAAGTCCCTTATACCAGCTTTAAATCCCCTCTTGAGTGCACCTAGACAAATATATATCCTCTTGAATTGCCTTGTTTCACTAGTTGGGTTAAACTCTTGTTCCACAACCACCTTCACAGTTGATTCAGGATCAACTCGAAGCAACTCTTCACAGTAATCTCTTAGGATCTTATACTGCGCTTCAAAGTCTCATTGGATCTTCTGAGTTGCCATAGTCTTGGCTCTAAAAATCTGGTTTACAGTCAACTCAATCTGGTACTTCTTAACCAATTCTTCTTAAAGAGATCTTAATGGTATAGTTGGATTTGTTCTAATGGTTTGTTCAATCTGCTTGGATAACCAGCCAACATTACACAGATTAACATCCCTGGTCTGTAAGCATTCATTCTCTTTTTTGTATGTCTTGACACTCCAACCTCCTTTGTTGTTCTTCCTAGAAATATGCAGTGACCAATGACATATGGGTTCTGGATATTTTTTTTCTGGTTTTTGGAACAGAATTAATGTTTACACCTACCTTCTTCATCCTTTATTGCCTTTTTCCCAAATTACCCTCACTAACACTGGGCCCACCATGTGTAATCTTTGATGCACATGTCCCATCCCCTTTACCTTTATCTAGATAAGCATCAATGTTAAGATTCCCACCCATACAAACCACACGACATCTTGACAAGTCATTTTTTTGTATGTGTAGTTGCCTCCTTGTATGCACAGCATGTGCTTTGATCAAATCAATAAGCTATTCTTTGTCATAGAAATCCTGCCCTACATAAAATGGAGAATCTAATGAATACTGACATTTATTTTTCTTCTTCCTAACATCCCTAATCACTCGTTGCAGTGGGGTGTCATCATCAGGTTCTAGTTGTCCTTGAAAATCCTCATCGACTTCATTTTCTACATCTTCAGTTGGCACTTGCTCGTCTTCAACAGACTCATGCTCAACTTCAGCTCTAAATAATTCCATGTCATCTACAATAACTTCTTCAACTATGTTATTTTCATCAACAATGTACTCTGGATCACTACCTTCATCAGATTCATCACTACCCTCAACAGAATCATCACTACCCTCATCAGATTCATCACTACACTCATCAAATTCATCACTACCTCTACCCCCATCACTGTCATCACTCAAGTCCGCCAATGTTGGCTCTTGTGTTACCTGACCTTGATCTTGGCTAACAATCCTAGGGTAAGTCTCTAGGTGTTCAACATACACTTCAATTACTTTAGTTAATTCAACATACTTAATCAAATTAAGAACATCTGAATCATTACCCAATGGCCTCAACCCTAAGTCCAAACTTTCTTCTTCGGGTACTTTGAAATGGTAAGTTACAATATCTTCATCTGAATACCCCAAAGAAACAAGCATATCATTCATAATCATAACCGAAAACAAATCAGAGTTCACCTTGTCAATGTAAGATACAAAACCACCCTCATACTTAATGACTGGAAAATCAGTAAAACTTCCACCATGATGAAACTTTAGACTGAAACAATCTGGGTGATTAACTGAAATCAACAAATCAAAAAGAAGATTAGAACATTATACAAATCAGTGGCTTAGGATTTAATCAAACAATGGGAATCAACATACCATACTCTACAGTTGGATTAAAAGGACACACGTGGTCTCGAACACACCAGCAGCTCCAATTATCATTCATCTTCGTGTGGGAGACGATTGATTAGGGTTCTGGGGACGATTCAGTGGCTTCATAAAGTTTGTGTTTCTGTTTGTGTTTGTGTGGGAGACGGTTCATTAGAAAGATAAAATAAAAGAAAGAGAAAGTCACTTTTACCCTTACATTAACGGAAGCATTCAACGACGTTGGGTTTTTGGACTGTATTAGCAAAAGAAAACATATAGCCAATGACTGTTTTAGCAACAAAAGTTGATTTTGGACTGATCTAGCAATTTGTGTAAAACCTCAGGGACGAATCTAGCAATTTTTTCTAATGTAAATTAGTTACTTATTTAAGGGACAATTGCATATTTCTCCTTAAAAAAACTACTTAATTGAGTATTTACACAACCTAAAATTAAAATTGCATATATCTCGTTTCTTAACTATTAAAATTGCATATATCCCCTTCCTTAACTAATAAAATTGCAAATTTACCCATTTTGATTTATTTCATTAAAAACAAGTTATATAATGACTTTTTTACCTTTATTTTTACTAAAACTAAAAAAATTCACATTTATTCATTTTTACTAGTTTTTGTAGATTTTTACTAGTTTAGCGGTTTATTTCAGTATTTAAGTTTTAGTAAAAATGAATAAATATGTATTTTTTTTAAAGAATTGTGAAAAATCCACAAAGACTGGTAAAAATGAATAAATTTGTATTTTTTTAAGTTTTAGTAAAAATAAGGGTAAAAAAGTCATTACATAACTTGTTTTTAATAAAATAAATCAAAATGTGTAAATTTGCAATTATATTAGTTAAAGAAGGGGATATATGCAATTTTAATAGTTAAGGAAGAGGATATATGCAATTTTAATTTTAAGTTGGGTAAATACACAATTAAACAGTTTTTTAAGAGAAAATATACAATTGTCCCCTTATTTAATACTGAAATGGAGATTCCGTGACATGGATGATTTATTATAAACTTTTTATTAAGTATTTAATTTTTGTGGCGACATCAATAACATCATGAAATGTTTTTATAAGTTTATTTTCCTCTTATATAATAATAACAAAATATAAGCTTAGTAGTGTTATAAAAAGAAGAAATAATTGTTCCTACAAACGAGTGAGGAACAATGGTTTTTGTGTTCTTTTTTTTTTTTTTTTTCAAACCAGTTGGAAATCAGAATTCAGAATACATTTACTTGACACGTGGAAGCAGGTGGTTTGATGGAAATTGCTTTGGCTTTTAAAGGGGATGTCGGCAGTTTGAATCCTTCTGTTTCTGGATTCTATAGGATTAGTTCTTATTTTTTTTTGTCTGAGACGAGTTTGAGATTTGATAATATACCCGTTTATCCAACTCAATTTCACGATAAAGTGTATATATTTACCAGATTTAATACCCGATATAATTTCTTTTATTTTTTTAATATGTAATTTAAATCAACTTTAATACGATATTACTAATTACCTATATATTAAAAATACAAATGAATGAATAGTAACATTTTAAGTGATGAGTAAATGGTATCGGGTACGGGTATCAGTACCGGTATCAAATTTACCAAACCAGGTGTATTTTTGGTGCCGTATCAGGACCGACCGGTACCGAACCGTACCGTAACCGACATATTCGGTGCCTGTACCCACTTTTGAGGATTTCGGTAACGGTTGGTACCGAGCTCATCAAATCCTGTAACAACGTAGCAATGCAATTAATTGCACCGTTTAGATTACTTTTCATACACACAGTAAGTAAAATGTATTTCGTTTGAATAAGGTTTTATATACACAACAACTTATTTTGCTTTCTTTTTTGTATTTTTCTGTAATGAATGAATTGTAGCATGTAAAATTAACTTGGATATTTATATTATTGATGAGCAAATCGTATCAAATTCTGTAATCAAACCGGTATCGTATCGGTACCAAATTTACTATACCAAATCATTTTCGGTACCAATTTGGTACCCACCTTTTGGCGTTTTTAGAATCGTTACTTTCGGTTCGACACCGGTCTAGCACCATACATGTATTTATTGATTTTTACCTTCAAATACCATATCGTATTGTACCGAGTATTTTCGGTGCCGGTACCTAATTTCGAGATTTTCCGGATCGGTACTTTCGGTGCCGTTACTGGTACCGAGCTCATCCATATTTTAATGTGTTAGCACCTTAATAACTGAACTGAAAACAACCGAATTTCCAACGTGTAGGACGTGTGGGTCCTGTTATTATTATATATTAGGTTTTTTAAAATCGCTTATTTTAGGAAGGAGTGACTATCCTTACCACGTCATTTTTATTTATGTTTTGATATTCGGTATCTGCTTGTCGTTGCTGACACGCGTTTTACAGTCATTGAGTCACCGCCGCAACGCGCGGGCAGAAAATCAACTAGTTATTATTCAAATACATATTTACAGATTTTGTCACGATATTACTACAGTTATACTAAATTATTATTATTATTCAAATACATATTTACAGATTTTATTACGATATTACTACAATTAGTATTAAATTACTTTTATTTAGCTTTTAAAATGTACGTCTCTCAGTGCCGATACCCATTTTATTAGATTAGTTCTACTTATTATTTTAAAAAATGTATTTTTTGAATTAGTGACAAATTTTATTTGGTTATTCGTTTATTATATATATTTATATTTATTATTTATTTATAGATTTATAGATTGTTACGGAATTTTTAGACCAACTTTAATATCAATTTTAAGTATTTGTTTTCCGAGTTTGCTATGAATGTTGCGAAAACTTGACGCAAAACTGTAGCTACGCTGTGAGTCTGTGATGCTACGGATATTACGTATTTACCCATTTTTTGCGCCAAAGATCGTACCATTTTCGAAGGAACTTGATTTTGCATCAAACTCTATAAGAAATACTTAATTTTGTAGTAGTGACTATCATCACGGTATAAAAATTTAATAAATGAAGGAACTCACCATATAACTATTTTTTTGTGTGTTTTTTAACTTAGGCTAATTGGTTAACTGAATGTCTATTAATGTATAAACGAGTATTAAATTATAGTCTTTCAAATTTAACCTTATTGTCTATCTTAAATAATAACAGTGTTAATGGTTTTTTTATTTTTATATATATATCCTGAGCTTTGACTTTTTAAAGTTATTAAAAGTTAAGGATGAAAAATGTACTATCAAACAAAATAAAACATGACTAATTGACTATTTATTTAATTTACTCACTTGTAACATATGCATATTCAATTTTATAGATAGATTTAAAACTTTTTAATTACTATTCAAAGTTTTTTTTCTGACATATTGCATATTCAAAACTACTATATAGATTTAACACACCCGGGGCTTGCCGAAAGCCACTTTCTTTCAATAATTACATAAAAAGTTAAAAAAAAAAAAAAAAAAACATTGAAATTCTCTTTTCTTACTATCATGGCTGGCCCTGAGGGTGGGTGGGGAGGACCACCGGCCAGAGCCCGATTAAGTTACTATCAGTCTCTATATTATCGAGGCAGGAGTCGAGTCTCTATATTATCGAGGCAGGAGTCGAGGCAATCATCCATATTTCAGATTATAATGTTACCAACGGAAGTTGGTTTTGGTCACTAAATACAGTGGTAACATTATTATTGCATGGCCATGCAGGACGGTAACAACGTGTGGTGAAGCTCCGGTTCAGGCATTAGATTATGTAAATGGTTTAATTTTTGTTGTAGCATCACTAACTCTAACAAAAGGCACTGGTTCTCTTGCTGGACAATCTGCCCATTATGGTTCACAAGGCGTAACCGGTTCATAAGTTGGTGGTTAACCATCTTATACCTTGTTACTTGGCTCTTTACATCCTCCAAATGCTTTTGTTTTCTCATTCTGGACCGCCTGGCTGACTCGCGGTTAGATATCTTCCGTTTGTTCCTGCTTTCATCGGAGGAGGAAGTCGCGTTGTTTGTAATTTTCGGGACCGGGGTTTGAAGAGGGTAGTTGAGAAGAATGTTGTTGAGGAAACTGGTTGAAGAGGACATTGTATGGAATTATGGAAAGGTGAGAGGAGAGGGGAAGACACTATAGATAGGGTTGTGGGTATTTAACAGCAATATAAAGTATGAGTTGGGCCCAATGGAGGCATTCTTGTCACTAAAGTTGGATATAGATGGACCAGGTTTAAAAGTGATATGATGGAATAATTTACATACGAAACGAAGCTGACACGAAATTTACACGACAAGTTTAATTAGTTAAAACAGGCAGGTCAGTTTTGAGTCGAATCAACGAAGACGTTTAGCAAAATAGGTCATGTTTGTGTTAATCATATGGATTCCTCGATTAACCTGTTTAACCTATTTCACTATTTGTTGTTATTCAAAGGGTTTTTTTTTTTAAATGTATTCTATGTAATAGTTAAACCATTTGAGTTTTTATGACAAAATTTAAAAGTATAAAAATAAGTTTGACAAAACTAATCATAGTATATTGTTTTAAAATATGAAATAATATGTACATTTAGAAATATGTACATTTAGAATTTTAAAGTACTAATATACGAAACAAAACAAACTCGGTTATTAGAGCGGCTTCTGGGGTTCATGTGTATATATGACACGATTTTCAAATTCGTGTTAAGTTTATGCTAGTGTAAAATTTTCGGGGTCCTAGTGCCAACCCGTAAACATAAATCGTTTGACAATACTAGGTATTTGAATATCACTCTCTAATTATCACATTACCATGTATTTCTTTAGAGTAAATTACTTGATGGTCCTTGCAGGGGCGCAGCTTAGTGTTACTCCGAGGGGGCGCCCGACCCCTCGAACTTTTCGATGCGTAGTGTTATGAATAGTAATTTCGTATAGAAAATTTTTAGGTATATACGTTTCCACCCCCCGGTTTCTGAAATATTGGTGGGGGGGGGGGGGGGGGGGGCGAAGCTTCGCCAATGGGTCCTTGTGCTTTGCACATATTTCATTAATGTCCTCAAAATTACATTGATTTTTTTGGTGGTATGAATTTTGTAACTATCACGGTCCATATTAGCTAACATCGTTAAATTTTTCAGTTAAGTCATTGTAAAATGACCAAAATACCATCAGTTATTTAAAAGACATAAGTAAATAATTAGGTTAAATAAAAAAGTTAGTTTTATATAATATTAAAAAAATCATAAAAGCCTTATGGGCCCCATCACCACCTCCACCTCACTTGCCGAAAAAACGAAATTATGGTGATGGTTGGCGGAAAAACAATGAGTCACCAACACCGACTCAGTAGTCAAAAATGAGATTATGGTGATGGTGGCAGAAATACAATGAGCCACCCCCCCCCCCCCCAACCACCCACATTAAACCCGATACCACCACCATCCAACTGATGGCTTTTCTGGTGGAGTTTCACCCTTCTCACCCAAAATTCTACAAATCTCCGAATCGGTTTGTGAACGTGTCAACCTTCTTTGGTCGGGGGAGCTGTCTCTGTTTTTGATGAAGGCCTCCGGGGAGCATTAGAGGATATTGTTGTTTGTGGGGGTGCTTTTTTTGGAGATCTCCAGTGGAGGTTGGCTTCTCTCCCGACCCGGTTCGGAGGCTTAGGGATTTGTACGGCCGAGGATGCATCTTCATATGCTTTCGTGGCTTCAAGGGCCCAATCTTGGGGTTTACAAGACCACATACTCCGAGAATGTGGTGGGGATGTTTTAGACTCCGATTACAGGAGTGCGTTGGACCTTTTGCATAGTTCTCTTCCCGACCTTGATATTGGCGGTTTCTACATTAAAGACACCGCCCCTCCTAAATCCCAGAAAATTCTGGCGAATGCCTTATATGGCGAAATTGTCAAGAGGTTTGAAGAGAAGTTTGTTTTATCCCCTCGGCAAAGAGCTGTGTTTGAATGTCTACGTGCCCCACATGCTCAGGATTTTCTGTCTGTCGCACCTATTGAAGGCTTGGGGCAACACATGTCGGCTGTGGAATACCGTGCTATCCTTAGATACCGACTGATGATTCCTTTGTACCCAGTTGACGAGCCATGTCCGGTATGCCGCAAAGCGTGTTTGGATTCTTTCGGGGAGCACGCGATCCACTGTAAAGAGCTACCAGGGTTTAAATATCGGCATGATTGGGTGAGAGATGTGTTATGCGATGTTCTAAAGCGGGCCGGGATCTCTGCCAAAAAGGAGGCTCCAGTAAATTTCCTGACTGACCCCTTAGAGGGGAGGTCCACTTTACGCCCGGCGGACATCCTTGTGTTTGGATGGGAAGGGGGGAAACACGCTTGTGTAGATCTAACTGGAGTCTCCCCCCTTGTTGGGCTCAAGGACAAGGGCTTTGTCGTAGGGCAAGCGGTGCTCAAGGCAGAGGCGAGCAAAGTGGCAAAACATGAGAAAGCCTGCCTGGAGAATCAACATGTGTTTGTCCCGTTTGCGTTTGATACCTTTGGTGGTCTCGCTCCTGACGCTGTGCGACTTTTGAATCGGGTTCAAAAAGTCGTTAATAGTAATTCTTCGTCGCTAAAGGTTTCAAACTTTGTATTTAGTAGAATTGGTTTTTCTATTCAAAAGGGGGTGGCGGCGCAACTTGTTGCCCGACTACCTGCCATTGCTTTGTAAAAAAAAAAAAAAAAAAAAAAAAAAAAAAAATCTCGAACCATCATCTCTTAGATTTGTTACCCTTGCTACTGACATGAAAGATTAGTTCATTTGGCACCAATGCTTTTCCAGACGATTTGGTTTAGTGTGATATAGTGGTGGTTAATTTTATACAAGGGTATTTTAGTCATTTCAGATAGATTTAACTGGAAAATTTAACAACAGTCCAACACAAGATTAATATACTATAAAATCAAGCATAAAGTGACTTGTTTATAAAACAATATATGACATGATGATAAATTTGCAGTTGAATCAAACAAAAATATTTTAAAATTGTCGATCAAATACACATGATCTACGAGTTTCATTATAATACATTTCTTTTCAAAAGATAATACAAAAGGTGTTATCATCGACAAAATTAATCCTGAAATTCTACAATGAATGATCGTTCATGCTTAGTCACTAAGAAATAAAACAGGTGAGAAGGGTGTTGTACACGTATCAGCATCTAATAGGAAGGGTAGTTGCTTACGTCATAGTCCATGGGCCAATGAGATCCCAGAATATATTGTATACTATATATGATGTCGGCTTATTTTTTTCTTAAAACTATTTTAAGAAATATATGGTGGAACCAAGATGTTTTGTGAGAATTTATGTGAGACTTTCATATTTTGGTCCAATAAATATATGGTGGAACCAAGATGTTTTGTTGGATAACTCCTACAAAGAAGAATAGTGAAAATGTTCCTCTGTATTTGAATGTGTATGACCCCACTCCCATTAACGTTATTTATAAAGAGATCTTTAATGAGTTGTGAGTTTTTTGTTTTATTCATGTATTTCAATTATTTCGTGTACTTTCTAACATTTTCGTTAATATCTCAACGTATATAAAATTATAATTTTTACTTCACAATTTTAAAGGATTTAGTTTTCCTGTTTAGTCACCCGTGTAACACACGGGAACTTGGACTAGTATATAGTATATATGATGTCGGCTTATTTTTTTCTTAAAACTATTTTAATATTCCAATAACTAATACCGCTAATAGGTGTCCTGACAAGTTTGTTTAGCGGTTAGTCAGTCACTTGTTTTCCCTCATTGAGATCCAAGGTTCAACTCCCACAGTCCCACTAGCAGTCCCACTAGCATCACTTTGAAAAACATTGGTGGTGACAATGAAGTTTAGAACTAGACCTCTTTGGAGGTCGTCAGTTCAAAACTGAGCTGAACCGGGTTTTACCGCAGTGGGCCTTCGAACGGACGGGTTTTCCCCGGAACTGGTGGCTTGGGTATGCATCCAACTTTGACCGTTATGGCTTGGTGATTTAGTTGGTCGTTCAAAAAAATACCGCTAATAGTTTTCTATTAACATTTATAGAGTACAGATCCCGTACAAATATGGTTATCGTACAAAATGTACGAATGACGTGGAAAAGTAAAAAGGACGATGACATTTTCATAATTTTATTATGTAACGCCCCAAAATCTGAATGTTAATGTTTGTTGGATGTTATTATGTGACACGTCGGGAAATAAATAACTAGGCTATTTAACCTAGTTAAGGGTATGGTCAAAAGTCTTAAATGATTAAGGTAGTGTCAGTTATGTTTTAAAAGTAAACCCGAGGGGCTAAAATGGAACAAATGAAAGTTAAGTTATAAAATATCTAACACACACAAACACACACATACGTGTGTTCGAGAAAGAGAGCAGGAGGCTCCCATGGAGCCTCAAACCCTAGTTCCATCTTTATGCTCAAATCGGAAGGCAAGATGAAGCTCAAATCCATAACCGAGCATGGATTAATGATCTCCAACACGAGGGGATCATAAGGTATGTCGAAAATCTAAGATTGGTGATCATGTGTAAAGTGGGTTATGTTTTAATCCATGAGTTTAAGTGAAATTGAGCATTGGTATGTGTTATAATCATCATATAGAACATGGGTTATGAATGGTTTGCGTTAATTTGATGTTTAGAGGTGACACCCGTTAGTTAGGGTGAAGATGATGACTAGAATCACCTCCTATGTTCAAGTCTTGTTGAAAGATTGATGTATTATGTGGGTATGATGAATTATTGTTAGATGAAAGTATAGGAATATGATGATGTTATGTTTAATGTTCATTTGGAATGATACATGATGATTAGTAGTTGGTTTTGATGGGTTATGTATGAGTTTAGAAGAATCGTGCATGAAATAGTTGTACGTTATGCTTAAAAGGTAGTACTCACATCAAGTGTATGATGAAATGTATATAGTGTCGTACGTATAGTCGATTATGATGTTACGGGTATTCGATGATAAGTCGATAGTTGAGTATGGTTAATAGTTGACTTTTAAAAGTCAACTAAGTATAAGAAACATGATTTGACTCATTGTCGTAAATGTAGGTTGATGGGAAGTCGTATGGTACATGTTATAGCAATCCGTGTTAAATGTAATGACATGATGAGTTATATGAGTTTAACGTATACGGATATGATTATATGAAGTTGATTATGTATTTTAATGCTTGTTAGAAATGACTAAGGCAAGTTAAGTGTGAATTATGCGAATGATATGAATGTTACATGTACAAATGAGTATGCTAATAAGAGCGTGGTTTCGATGAAATGAAAGTATAGGAATCACGTCGCGACGGACTCAAGTAGGAGGTGTTAACGGGTCAAGATGAGGCAAGGAATCGGATACGAGCGCGGACGCATAAGGTAAGTGATTTCTATAATCACTTCTTATGTTCGGATAGGTGATATGGTGTTTTAATTTACTAAACATGATGGTAGAGGTCAAATATGTGACGTAATCTTATGTCGTAAAGGATGGAATTTAAAGTTGACCAAAATGCCCTTGATGGGTATTTTGGGCAAACGATCTTAACAAGTAGTTTAGGAACAAGTTATTTGATGAGTATAATGTTTTGAGCAAGTATGGAAGTGAATAGTATGGTCTTGGTATGTCATAAACCAATTAATGCGCAAATACCCATAATGGGTCAAATAATTGGAATGTGATAATAAGTCGATAAGGCGTAAGATAAGAATTTCGTTAATCCGGATGTGGGATTTTAAGTTTATATGATAGAATGTGAATTTACAAGCATGTAGGAAGAAACGGGAGGTTAAACGGGTAAACGGTTCAAAAGTTACGCGCGTTTTAGTGCGTACGGTCGACGAAACGAATCTGCAGGAAAATGCAATTTAGAGAGGCCGTCGCCGACGGGCAAGGAGGCCGTCGCCGACGGGCAAGGGAAAGTCAGTTTTTCTCCGACGGGTTATCTTCCTGTCTACGGGGTTTTTGGCGACGGGAAAAACTACGGGCCGTCGCCGACGACCTCCCCAAGTCTAAAAAGCTGAAATCTTGTTTCTAAGTTGATTTATGTATCGTAGGCTTTGGTTTGTTATCCGTGGACTACGGCGGACCTTCCAAACATGATTTTGATGGTTCCTTAGATGTTTATGGGTTATAAAGCTAAGTCTAAGACCCATGTAAATAATGAATGATTATGTAGGAGGTACACGTGATCTAATACGTGTTTGTTAAGGTATGTGCGTATGTAGATATGTATGTATGTATGTATGTATAAAGATATGTACGAGTGTATGCATGTTTGTAACGATGTAGGAAGGGTATGTACGTATGTAGATGTGTATGTACGTATGTATAAGAATATGTATGAGTGTACGCATGTATGTAAAGATGTAGGAGAGGTATGTACGTATGTAGATATGTATGTATGTATGTATAAAGATATGTACGAGTGTATGCATGTTTGTAACGATGTAGGAAGGGTATGTACGTATGTAGATGTGTATGTACGTATGTATAAGAATATGTATGAGTGTACGCATGTATGTAAAGATGTAGGAGAGGTATGTACGTATGTATGTATGTATAAAGATGTGTATGAGTGTATACATGTATGTAAAGATGTAGGAAAGGTATGTATGTATGTAGTTGTGTATGTAGGTATGTATAAAGTCATGAATGATTGTATGCACATATGTAAAGTTTTAGGGATGGTAGGTACGTATGTAGATGTGTATGTATGTATGTATGTAAGTACATATGTAGGCATGAATTTGACACGTTGAGCGTTAACGTTATTAATGGTGTACCTTGAGAATGAAAAGTAATGCAGGTACGTTATTGAAACCTCACCAGGAAATGGATACGCAGATGAGATGCTTAAAGTTTCTTAAAGATCGAAATGGGAAGTGTACGCGAATGATCTTGGTTATATAATGTGTGCTAATGTTTTGAATGTATGTGGTGAGTGCAGGTTGTACGGATCACAGGCGATTATCACAAGGAATAGAGGTCGAAGATCGAGTCACTAGAGAGATTGTGCGGGGACATGGAATGTAAAATGTAGAAAACATAAGCTATGTTTTTAATTAATAGATAAGAGGATGACGGATTTATGAATAAGAGTTATGTTAAAGTTAAAGTTTAAATAAGTTGAGGTATTTATAAAGAAAGAAATTTTATGGTTCGTGTTTCCGCTGCGACTTTTGCCATGTACGAATTAGGGTCTTACATATTAGTAGAGTAATTATCAAAATTACTCTAAAAGTGCATCAAACAAAATAAAATTCAAAATTCTCTAAAAATATATCATAATTATTCTACTAGTTTATCAAGGTAACATAACAGACACAATTATTCTTAAAGTTCATCAAACATCATACAATTCAAAATAACTCTACAACTGCATCATAATTACTTTACCAGTTCATCATTAATACACTACTACAAGATATCATTCAAAATTACCCTACAAGTGCATCAAACAACTAGTCATTTTCAAGGGGATTGTGGGCCGGGGGGACAGTTTGCGTTTCTGGTCTGACCCCTGGTTGACTGCGGAGCCATTGTTCAAAGTTTTTCCTAATTTGTTTAAACTTGAATGTGTATCTAGTTGTTCGGTGCGGGATCGGTTGGAGGGTGTTTGGTTATGGAAGCATGATCCTGACTTAGAGGAAGAAAAAAGGGAGCTAGAGTCCTTAATGGAACGGTTGAACGAGGTGTCTCTCAGCAACAGGATTAACGAGTGGAAGTGGTTGGGGGATCGGACGGGGGTCTTCTCTGTGGCCTCCGTTAAGCGTCTGTTGGCTAAAGACGATGACCCCCCTGATAGGTACATCCTGGAATGGTGCAGATGGGTCCCCATCAAGTGTAATGTTTTTATCTGGAGAGCCGAGAAAAAGAGAATTCCCACTAAGGGTGCTCTCTCTATTAGAGGTGTGGAGATCGGCGATGGTCTGTGCCCGCTTTGCAGGTCCGGGATGGAGTCTGTTGACCATCTGTTTACAGCTTGCATCTTCTCCGAGGTGCTGTGGCAAAAGATCGCCAGGTGGTGTCGGCTCGCTCCTATCTTCGCTTTTTCTTTCAGCGACCTGCTGGAGCTTCATAAATCGGAACACATCAGGGCCGGGGACAGGACTGTGGTGCATGGTATTGTTTTCTTAGCCAGCTGGTGTATATGGTCTGCTCGCAACAAGGTCGTCTTCTCGGGATCCCAGGTGAAAGTCGAGCAAGTTTTCGGGGAAGTCAAGTATTTGGGCTTTTTGTGGTTTAAGAATAGGGTAAAAAATAATCCAATTTCTTGGTCGGATTGGTGTAAATTTGTAATTATGTAGTTGTGTTGTTTTTTGTGTTGTGGTTGCCCGGATCGGTTTTCGTTCTTGGGCTTGTTTTAATGAAGTTGGCCTTTCAAAAAAAAACTAGTCATTCAAAATTACTCTACAAGTGCATAATAATTACTCTACTAATTCATCATTAATACATCACTACAAGATATTTTTAAAATTACTCTACAAATGTATCAAACAACTAATCATTCAAAATTACTCTATATGTGTATCATAATTACTCTACTAGTTCATCATAATAACATAACATACACAATTACTCTACAAGTTCATCAAACAACATATAATTCGGAATTACTCTACAAATGCATCATAATTACTCTATCAGTTCATCAAAAATTATAACAGACACATTTACTCTTCAAGTTTATCAAACAACATAAAATTCAAAATTACTCTACAAGTGCATCAAACAACATAAAATTTAAAATAACTCTACAAATATGTCATAATTACTCTACTAGTTCATCAAGATAATTATTCTACTAATAGAATAATTACGAAAATGGCTCCGCTTTTTTTTTTTCTACGCCATTCGTACGTTTTGTACAATAACCATATTTGTATTTGATCTTTTATCAACATTTATAATATGCTATTGCCACTATGCTCATTTTGTTATTTTATGTATACATATATTACTGATATAAATCACATAATGCTAGAGTTTTAAGATCATGGCATGAAAGAAGAAGATATATATTTAAAACTAATATTAACTAGTCTTAAGCTCTAGCGTTGTGGGTCAGAGGTGTAAAACTATGCTCTAACGTAGGGTGGAGGGGGCACGTAAAACAGTGCTAATCGAAGGATAACGAAAACCATATAAAAGAATATCCATTGCGGGTAGGGTTATTGTAAAAAGGGTGTGTTTCGTGAGAAGTGTAGGAAGGAATCTACATCCTTTGATCTATAATCTAATGATTGAGATTATAATGGCAAAATTGTAAATAGTGTTTACCTTTAAAATAATTAATTTTCTATAGATTAAATTGCATAAATCAACCTTTATGTTATACCTAAACCGCACTTCATACCTTTTACTATGAAATCGGCAAAACCCAACCTTTATGTTCATGTTTTGTAACGTTCTATAACATTTACAACTAACATCGTCGAAAAACTCAGTTAAGTTACCTCACATGCTTTGCATGTGAAGGTACTATGGTCTTTGATTACATAAAGGTTGGTTTGTGCAAAAAAGATATATATTTAAAACTAATATTAAATCGTCTTAAGCTCTAGCGTTGTGGGTCAGAGGTGTAAAACTATGCTCTAACGTAGGGTGGATGGGGCGCGTAAAACAGTGCTAATCGAAGGATGACGAAAACCATATAAAAGAATATCCATTGCGGGTAGGGTTATTGTAAATAGGGTGTGTTTCGTGAGAAGTGTAGGAAGGAATCTACATTCTTTGATCTATAATCTAATGATTGAGATTATAATGGCAAAATTGTAAATAGTGTTTACCTTTAAAATAATTAATTTTCTATAGACTAAATTGCATAAATCAACCTTTATGTTATACCTAAACCGCACTTCATACATTTCACTATGAAATCGGCAAAACCCAACCTTTATGTTCATGTTTTGTAACATTCTATAACCTTTACAACTAACATCGTCGAAAAACTCAGTACCCTCACATAAAAGACCATAGTACCCTCACATGCAAAGTATGTGAGGTAACTTAACTGAGTTTTTGGACGACGTTAGTTGCCAAAGTTATAGAATGTTACAAAACATGAACATAAAGGTTGAGTTTTGTCGATTTCATAGTGAAATGTATGAAGTGCTGTTTAGGTATAACATAAATGTTGATTTATGCAATTTTGTCTTTTCTATATTAAGGGTATAAAGGTAAATTTAATATTTTTAAATTCAAAAACCCACATGCAATGCACATGCAAGTTCTCCCCATCATTTTTAAACATTAATAACTTTTATACGTAACTTTAAAAAAAAATACACCATTATAACGGGTGTTTTTTATCTTTAATATGAGTACCATAGTGCTATATTTATATAGAGAAAAAAATACACCATTATAAGTATAGTAATATGGTACTTATATTAAAGATAAAAAACACTGGTTAATTTGGTGTAATTTTTTTTAAATTACGTATAAAAAGTTATTGACGTTTAAAAAAGACGAATGAACTTGCATGTGGACTGCATGTGGGTTTTTGAATTTTATCTTTAATTAATTTTTTTTATTAAATTACTTAATTGCCCTTATCACAATATATTAAATAATGACATATGTCCCCTCATGTTATTTCTTATTCTTCTCATAAATTTCATCATTTTTAAAGGAATCTAAACCTATCCATTGCCTTAGACTGCGAGGTGTGGGGGCTTCGTTTGACAGGTGGTGGAGGTGGGCTCCACATGGTGTGGCTTAGCTGGGCGTGGCTTGTTTTTGGTGTGGGGTGGCGTGGCGTGGCGTGGCTTTTTTTTAGCTGGGCATGGCCAGCCCTATTAAAAATTTCATTTAGTTACCCAGTCAATCACAGCCAGCCACCTCAACCCAGTCAGCGCCCCAAAACAGGCACAATACCAACGCTAGAGGGGCAACGCCCAAAGCCAAGCCCATAGGAGATGGTGTGCAAGGCTTGGATGCGTTTCCCACACCCAAATCCAAGCCCCACGCCCCGCACCCCGCACTCTTAATAGTATATAAGAAAAGCATTTGAAGTTATAAAGAAGTGAACTTGTGAAAGGTCTTGAGATCTTTATCATATTATGCACTAATTTTTTTTGTCAGTTAAGCATTTAAAGTGAATCAAAATCATATAAAAGAATATATATTGCCTCAATAAAGGAAATGTTTGCCCTAAAGTTTAAAAAACCATGCACCTTAACCTATTTTTAACAAAACTCCTTTCTATTTTCCCTAAAGTTCAAAAACCATACACCTTACCCTATTTTTAATGAAACTCCTTTTTTTTAAAGTACGCTTGTACATGTCTCAAAAGGACTACCTGGTGCCCTGGTGGTAAAATGATGTGTTTCCTAACCAATTAGTGTGGGTTCAAATTATGTAAAAGGCAGGAATGTTGTGATTTTAGCCGTTAAAAAAATATATACGTAGCTGAACATATTATATGATAAGGGTGAAATGTTTTTTTTTTTGAACGGAAAATTTTCGTTTTTTAATTACTTGTGAGACTTGAACCATGACCTCCACAATTTAGGTGCTCCTAGAAACTTTGCTTCTCCCATTGGACCACCAACCCTAGTAATTGTAAATTGTTTTTAATGTAAGATAATGATGTTAATGGCCCGGTGTGTAATGAGTCGATGGAATCCCTTCACCGTCTCCTTCTTTCTTGCAGGTTCGCCGAAGATGTGTGGTCATACGCCTAATCAGAGGCGTCTCTGAGAATTCACGTACCCTGTTTGAGATTGAAAAAATGTGCTCTTCCGTTATGTTTTGTTATTATTTAAAAAAAATAAATTAATATTTGGCTCAATAAACCTAATTCCAAGTGGGCTAAATTCTAAACCATAAAAAAATGATTTGTAAATGGGCCTATATTGGAAGTGGTATGTGTTTACTATTTAAAAAAAATAACTTGTACGTATCGGTATTTTTTTTAAATCGCATGCCCCTCAAAACCGTGGGCCTTGTGCGGAGGTCCTCCCCGCACACCATCAAAGCCTCCCATGCGCCTAATAATACGGGTCACGTTCGGGTTGCATGAGAATAATATTTATGCCTCGAGAAGTATGTTCAAACTGAAAGCAGTTAAAAGTCTTATATACATAATCATCACTAGATACAAGTGCTTATTCAGTTCTTAAAATTCTCTATCTAATTGATTCTGTATAAGCATGAAGCATCTTATTGTGGGACATCCATATATGCATCTAGCAATTCCAAAGTGACTTCAATTTTGCAGAAACTGTAAGCAACATATTCACAAAAATAACATACACAAATAATACATCAACAATGAATGAAAAATAACAGACTAAAACATCATCATCATGCCACATCAATGTCATCAACATCAAGCCAACCATCAGAATCCTTCTGTCCAGCATGGTCCGCAGTCAAAGAGCGAGATGCTGTTTTTGTATAACTTGTTGGAGCATCTCCATCGTCGTCGTCCTCAAGATCACTGAACGATACATCTTCGTCATTGTCAATGGGAACTTTACTTGTACCAGTAACGTTTACATTTTCCGAGGTATCTTCCTTCAACCAATCATCCTCGTCTTTATCTTCAACTACATCAGTGACGGTTTTGGAAGGCACTTTTTGACTTTCGGGTCTGGTCTCATTTCTCGGTTCCTCTTGGATGACAGATTTGTCTACAATTTGAAGTTCTTCACTTGGGACAGGATGCTTATCATGTTTTTCGGTCTTCTCTGCTTCGACGGTTAATACTTCAAGAGGCACAGCTTCTGATTGAGTAACAGATGGCACAGAAGAATGCTTATCATGTGTCTGTGTGTCGGAACGGGCCTCCAACTCATGTGTTAATGATGCTCGGGCTTTAACAATCTGCATGAAAGTAGCTATAAGTGTAGATCATGATATAATAACAGATGACGGTAATTAGGTTTCTGTAAGTTAGCTCTACGCATATGTAATTATATGCTTATCTCGAAGTAAACTGCTACTTTTATGTCAATATTAACCTTTACATCTGTCATATAGACAAATTGGCGTCTATGCAGTTAATGCAGTAAAATATCGGATATCGGTCAAGGACCGATATTTGAGATATAGGTTATCCCGGTGAGATATCAGTAATTTTAATATAATGCAGAATATATATATATATATATATATATATATATATATATATATATATATATATATATAGCAATTTAACACTAATAATTCAGTGATATAGTATCGGTACCGGTATACTGACCGATATTTGACACTAGGGATGAGATCGGTATGATACCGGTACCGTACCGGTACCGATACCGTAAATACCGTTACCGAAATTGAGGAAATGTGGATACCGATTACCGTACCGTATTTATAGATTCGGTACCGGTACGGTACCGGTATTTCGGTACTTTACCACATTGGTACTGCTTTGGTGTCATCCATTGTTTTACCTAAAAAAAATTTTAGTGCAACCCATCCATCAATTATTAACTTAACTAGAGTAATATATAGAGTAATGTAAACAAAAGGTAAACATATTAAGTAGTCAAAAAAATCAAAAGGTAAACATCCATGGGTTCGACTTTTAACATCCAAATTCCAACATGTCTAAAAACTTATCATAATTGATTAAAAATAACCAAACGAAAGAAATTTGATATTGGTTTTTGTAAAACAATGTTTAAGAAAATATAACTTCATAGTGGGATCTAAGATAATAGCAAAATACATAAAGTCATTATTAAATTCGGTACTAATACCGGTATTTACCGAAAAATACCGGTACCGATACCTTTTTTTACCGATACCGAATTTCGAAAAATCTATTACCGATACCGGTACCGTTTATGATCAGTACGGTACGGCATCGGTACGGTACCGGTACGGTACCGGTATTTCGGTAAAAAATCTCATCCCTATTTGACACCGATATTTTACTAGGGGACAGATACATCACCAGTATTAAGTGCGTGGTGTTATGCGTTATATGCCAAACTATGAATAATTCCTGTAGAAATTACCTCGGGTGTTGAAAGAAGCTCAGCAGCCTGAGGTTCAAGTCTAGGATGCAAAAGCACAAAATATATCTTCCAAAAGGAACTTTCACTCATATAACCAGGACAAAGTTCGATCCTAAGAGCAGCCAATCTCGGTACCAAACTTTCAACAGCCAGAGCATGCTCTTGTTGTGCATCAGACAACTCAAAATCTGGAACAGAATGAAAAACAAAATAGAATTCAAGAATCAAATAACGTTTACGAAAATATTCTATCGTCAAGTACGTTATACAACCTCAGTTACAAATTACAAGCAAGTCGCAAATATGAGTTCTTATACATAATGGAAACACATGACCATTGTTCTGAGCACAAATCAAATAACGTTTATGAAAATATTATATTTATACAACCTCAGTTACAAGTGAAGATCTAATCCCTCGCATCCTTAAGTCCAAGTGTTGTTACGTAATTAGTTAACAGTTAAGTTTATGTTGTCTTAAATTAGTTGGTTAGTATAAGGTCCAGAAGCGACAAGATGAAAGTCTATAACCTACATCAGAAGGGAAACGACGTAAAGAAAGAGACGCCGTTTCGGATAAGGCGCCAAACATCACAAACATCAACAGACACGTCGATTGATTGAAGAGTCATGATGGTTCAAGACGCATCGCTTCATTTGGTATAAAGGGTTTGTGTATTCCAATTGAAAACACTTCTGTACAAACACATTCAATCAGATTCAATTGAAGTTCTTGTTAGATTCATTCTTGTTCTTGTTTCCTTTTATCAATATTAATTGTGAAGATCGGGCCAACAACGAGCAAGTCCCAAATTAGTTCATGTACATAAAGCCACGCTTGGTTTAAAAAAGCGTGAGGTGCCTGAAGCATTTTGGATCCAAAAGCTTTAAGCGAAGCTTCAAGCACGAAGCAAGAGCTTCACGTTACGAAGCGCTCAAAATAAATAAAAAATAAAAAAAATATATTGTACACATCAATATGACCTATTCTACTTGTTAATCAATAATAAACACAAAAACATGATTAAAAAACACAATTAACACATAAAAAACTTAGTTAAAACATAGATTAAAGTCGAAACACACTTAAAACATAAACATAAAAATAGACTTTAATCTTTAATCGCAGGAGAAGAGGAAGAGAGCGGCTGAATATGTTAAAAGATAGCTAACGTTCTTTTTTTTAGGATAAAGAAGTAGCGGCCTCATTTAAACCCTATTTAAAGACTATTGGGCCTAGATAAATGACCCAAATGTGACCTGATTCGGCTGAAGCGTCGCCTCAAACCAAGGTCGCTTCGTGCTTAAAGCTCGCCTCAAAACGCTTCATGTGTTGTGACGCCTCAAAGCAAGCTTTGCGCTTAAAGCTCGCCTCAAAACGCTTCACGTGTTGTGACGCCTCAAAGCAAAAAAAGCGACATTCCCAGCGCTTCAGCGCCTCACGCTTTAAGCGCACTTTTTTAAACCAAGAAGCCACGGTTGATAAGGTGCCCAAAGAGCAAAATACTCGTCTATCAGTCGATCCATGATTCCATGATCCTGGATTTAAAAAGCGTACCTAGGTGTAAGGCGCAGGCCTCCTCACCGCTTCAGCCTACATAAGACACACATTTACAAAAAGCGCACATGAAGCGCTCTTTTTTGGCAAAAAAAAAGTGACCCTGAGGCGCACGCCTCATGTATTTTCCCTCTAGGTGCCCTAACAACAGTCAACACAGGTAAATATTATCTAATTCCATATCAAATATGCATAAAACAATCAACCATAAGTTTACCTTCAGCGTCATCTTCATCCTCATCAATCGGAAACTCCATCCACGTATCTGGATGCATCGTAACATCCCTAACAAACGCCAAAACCTCATCCGTAACACCAATAGCTTCCGCAGCGTCCTCCGGCGACAGTTGGAGAATATTCGTGGCCAGTTTGGTAATCTCCGACACATGAATATTACTCGAGAGCTTTGAAATTCCACTCCGAAACCTCCCTCCGATCTCCGCAAAGTCTCTCCGTATTCCAGACACCGGTTCCGGATCTGATGGAGGATGATGATCGGACGGTGGAGGAGCGAGAAAGGATGCGACGCCCCAAAGCTTAGTGGTTAGGGTTTTGGTGATTTCTGATAAGTCTTCTTTGACGCCTCCTCGAGATGAATCGTCGTCTTGTGGTTCGAGGTGTGGATCTGTTGGAGAGTGTTGTTGTTGTTGTTCATCGTCGTCGAGATTGAAGGTGTTGGCGATAGATCGAGCGAACCATGACATTGTGATTTTAGGAGACTGTGACGGTGCAGCGACGGTTTGATCGGAATAGGATTAGGGATGGCTTAGTTGTAGGGTTTCAGAGTCGGTGGTGTAAGTGTTGATTTTAGTGACAAAATTATATTCAACAAGATCTCCCCTAACAGGTTTAGTTGCTTAAACGGGTTAATATGTTTAAAACACGATTAAATTGGTATCCAAATAGGTTAAACACTTGTTAACCGGTTAATAACTATGTTTATATTTTTTTTATAAGAGTTAAATGTGTGGTTGGTTTTTATGGTTTGCAGATATTGGAGACTTGGTCCCAATGCTTCAATATTTATAAACTTGGTCTCGGTTGTTACAATTTTTACACTCGGGTGATCCTTATCAGTATCCCATAAAGTTTTCTCAGTTAAGTCTTGTTAAATGACTAAATACCTAGGGGTGTTAAAAAAAATCCGAAATATCCGAAAACTCGTATCCGAAATATCCGAAATTTCGGATATCCGAAAATCGGATAATCCGAAAGTTCGGATTCGGATGTTAATTCTAGAAATTTTCGGATATTCGGATTATCCGAATCCGAAACTTAAAAAAAAAAAAAATATTAATATGTTAATGGGTTTGGTTATGCATTCGGCCCAATCCTACATTCCTAATGGCCCTTACCCATTTACTAAAATATGACAGAGTATACTATACGCACATTTTAAAAAATTAGGGTTTCTTGTTCAGTTCACACTTCAATGTCCAAAGCGTCTCCCCCTTCTCCAACCTTTCTTCCACTTCCATGTTCCATCTCCGATCGGACGTACATATCCTACACACATCTCTGATTGTCGCTCTCCTCGTCATATCCTACAAGTCTACGATTTTGGATTCACACCATTAGTTCAATTTCTCATCTTTATATTCTATATCTAAGTATCTAACAGTAAATTTCGGATTTTTTGAGATGTATATCAGTATCTAACATCTACATGGTAATCGATTATAGATACTTGGTGGTTTTTGAGTTCATATCTTCATCAGGAAACTTGTAATTTCTACTACGAAAGGTAACAAATCTATCATTTTATTAATGGTTATTCATCAGTTTCTAGATTGATTTATAGTTTGTAGAGTTTGTTCTTGATGTTTGTCTGTGAAACTGTGAAATTAGGATTTAGGGTTTTGATTTTGTTTCTATAATTGAAGAATCTTGTATTCTGTAGATAGATGTTAAAAAAAGTAACGATTTTCTAGGATTGAAATCAGATCTGATACTTCACCACACCAGATCTGTTGAATTTTTTTGATTGGTCAACTATAGACTAATTTTTTTTGTAGATCTGCTGGTTTATTGTTCTAGATCTGATTGCTGAATAAGTTATTCTTTGCTTTTTTGTACATATGTATTCTAAGTTAATGTGTTTTTTGTTCTATTATATTGTAGATATGAAGGAGTTAACACTGGAACAACCCATCGTCGTCATATAGATGAAACTGTTAATGAAACGATCGAGCCGGCTTAAGGTGTTTTTATTTCTATTAAGTTATGGCTGATGTTCAACCTTATATTTTTGTTTCTACTGTCCATCAATGTGTTTAATATATAATAGATTATGTTGTTGCAGGTTTACAAGGGATGATATCCAGCCATATGTGTCTTGAATTATGGCTTACATAAAGTTTTAAATACATTTCACTTATATAAATATGTATTATTGATATATCTATTATATATAATAAATGAAAGTTATTTGTGCCACGTGTCACTTAATTAGGGCATCCTCAGTTCTGTTTTCCCGCCCAACAGTGCCATCTCCTTTTCCTTTTATAATCTCTCTTCTCATCTTTGTTTACAAACGCCTAGGGTTTCTTCTCTCTCTATATTCAGGCGATTCAAACTTCACAAACCCTAATCTTCTTCCAGACGCCACCATAAAATCTTATTTTATTCATCGATTATCTTCATCAAAAGGTTTGTTCTTCTTTTTTTTTATTGAAATACTTTCATGATTTCCTCTTATTTATACTAATCCTTTGTGTTTTGGGTCTTTTCATGTAACCATTGCTAGGGTTTCGTTCGAGAGTTAGATCAAGAGATGGGGCGCCGGCTAATGGTTTTGCGGTGTTTCTCTTACAAGATTCTTTCATCTTGAGGTTTGATTTGTATGTTTATAGATCTGTGTTGATTTTTCTTAACGGTTATGATATGAGTACAACATCTGTTGATTATTGATCTGTGAATATGTTCACCGATTATTCTTTTTGAAATTAGGGTTTCATTTGCTTGAGATTTGAATCTTTGTAGGATCGAATACGGACCTGAACGAGTCTATCAGAAGAGCTTTTACTGATTTGAACGGCGGAAACAGACAAATCAGATTCAATTCAGCGATAATACACTTTAAACTGTTGCTTCTATTGATTTGAATGACGTTTACAATCGAGTCAACACTTCGGCAGCACTTCATGGCTCACCGGAAGACAACACCTAGAACTCTTCTCTAATTTTGCTCCTAGACAACCTATATATACTGTCCTGATTCCGCTCGCAACTACACATCAACATTTGGAGCGGAATCAACTAAAGTATTACGGGCGAAATCAGAAATGCATGTTGAGCGAAATCAGCAACTATTTCACATAAATGCTTTTGTCTTTTCTATAGTGATGCAATGATGATGTCACCATTATGATCATCCGATTGTTTGGTTAATTTTTGTTGATATGTGGTTTGCCATAATCATGGTATGTGTTTTTGTTTTTGATTTTTACTAAAGTTTTGTTATCTGAGTTGTGACTAAATGATGATTGTGAATGATCTGTTGCAGATGATAATGATGATGATTGTTCTACGGTTGTTTCCAGTATCATTGTTCCAACATCGTTTAAAGTATGTGTTTTTTGCTACTCCGATTTTCAAATTTTGAGTTTTTAATTTTGAAGTGATATACTCTAATTCTCGCTTTATATTTCAGTCTAATCACAGTTGTTTGAAATTCATACAATCTGCTGCGGGTTATTATAGGTTTGTATTCAAAGAAGCATAAAGTTTAATTAAACACAAAGAAAGATTATTAAATTTACAGTTAAAATGATTTTTGCTTATGACTAAATGATGATTATAATTGACTTGGGTAGAAGATGATGATGTAGAACCCACAGTAGTTCCTACTAAACGCAAGAAAGGATCTGCTACTGTTGTAAGATAAGATTTTATCTTACTAGAGCAATGGTCTTTCCTGCCTTTTTTGTATTAAAAGAAGCATAAAGTTTGGTTTAAAGCAGCTCTTTATGAACAAAGTTAAGGATTAAGTATATGAGGACAGGGCTACTCTTCAACAGCTGAAGAAGTGTTTTCATGTACTGCATCTTGGTCTGTTCACTAGAGATCAGCTTTCTATAAATCCTGATGTTAATGCATTGAGTCCTTCCATGGAGTTCATGGCGATTGTCGGAGATATACATTGATGGAGTTTAAAGCTAAAAGCACTAAATTTTAAGCTAAAAGCACTAAATTTTTGTTGTTAGGTTCGTAAATTTCTTGGTGTTTTTCTTAGATTTTAAATTTCGTTGTAATTTTAAGCTGAATAAGTATTATTATGTATATTTAATATCATCTGATCACCTAATTATTGCAGATGATGATGTTGTGTTTCATGTTGTAAGAATCAGGGAATTCTCAGATAATAGATTGCTTTGCCCGATTAGATTATGTGTTAAATTATAGTTCTTTAAGTCATTGTTTCGTTTTCTTGAATTCTATGTAATTTTGTAAAGAAGTACAACAACAAACAGTGGTTTTAACATCTGTTTGCATTTTGGTCAATAGTTAATGGAAACACATGTTAGGTTGAACGGTGTTTTTAAGAGGAAAAAAGTGTTAGAAGACAGTAGATCTTTTTAACTTAAACATATGTTCAGGGTTAAACAGATGTTTGGCCTTTAACAGATGTTTGGCCTTTTATATCAGAGGTTTGGACTTAAACAGTTGTTTGACCTTAAACAGGTGTTTGCCCATAAACAGATGTTTGACTGTAAAACATATGTTTTGCCTTAAACAGATGTTTCGCCTTCTATATCAGATATTTTTACTTAAACAGATGTTTGGCTCTAAACCAAACATCTGTTTAAGGTCAACATCTATTTGATTATTGGTCCTGTTGTACTTTTGTTTGACCTCTAATATGGGTTCATGATCTAATCCGGTGATTTGAAGACATTGTTGTTTCATCTTTATAGTAATAAATAAAAATCAAGTCTAGATAAACATCTCTTTATGGCCAAACATCTGTTTATGGCCAAACTTCTGTTTATGGGCAAACATCTGTTTAAGGTCAAACTTCTTTTTAAGTCCAGACAACTGATATATAAGGCGAAACATATGTTTCTTCAAACATCTGTTGACCATTGACTGACCAAACATCAGTGTTTAGAAAACTATTGGGTATCCACTGATAGGAAAAAATAGCCACTGCTCACTTTTTTATTGTTGACATCTATTGATATTGACCATCAGCGGTTTTCCTAAAAAACAGCCACTGCTCACTTTTTTTATTATTAATGGTGCTAATTAGTGATAGATTGAAATTATCAAATAAAAACTAGAATTACAATGAAATTACCATTTTACCTAATCGTTAGATTCCAATGAGGTAAGATTTCCTCCAACATTGTTTTCATCATAAAATTTAAAGTTAAATTAAAAAATAAAAAAAAATCTTGATGACTATTTGTTGCAAATCAAATCAGTAATTAATGCTAATTTCTTGAGCTTTGGACATTTAAAATATGCAAAATGTGAATTTCAAACTGACGGTTATTATCTCTTAAAAATTAGAAAATTCATCATGACAATTGCTTTCAAATCAGATCAGTAATTACTGATAATATCAGTAATTTTATGCAAAATGGTAATTTCAAATTGACCTTCTCTCTCTTTTTTTTCCTACTTTGCATAACAATTCAAATATTTAATATTTTAATAAAGCAGGATATAAAGATATATACTACTGTCGATTACCAATAAACATCAGTTCCCAATAAACATCAGTTCCCAATAAATAAGATACAATTATCAGTTCCCACATTCAAAATTCAAACCGTATATTCTAATTCTATAAATAGGATATAATTATCTGCTATCACATTCAAATCTCGCTCGCTCATATATGTGTGCGTATCTCTCTCTCTCAAATGCATCTTTCTCCGATTACACTTCTTTATTCGAATGTTTGTTGATTATGTTTACATGTTATCGTTCCAGTATCATTGTTCCAACATCGTCGTTTCAATGAAGCTTCCCATCACACATCAACCTTTCAATATCGATGTTGCAGTATCATTGTTGCAACATCGTGAAAAGTTGCGTTGTTCGATTTTCGTTAAATCGAAAGTCAGGTTTTCTTGCGTCAGGTTTGTCATTGGGATTTCTTCTTTTATAGAAACTATGGATAGATTCGTGCAAAATCGTGAAAACTCAGATGTGCTACAACAGTTAAGAAGAGGCCTTTGCATTTTAGGTTTGTTTCTTATTTGTGTTGTCAGTAATATAGAGTGCGGTGATAGAGACGTGCAGTTCATGGCGATGCTGAAGGACATACATCGAGAGGTTCAGCAATTGATGGAGTTGAAACTAAAGTTTCTTAATTCTTGCTGTTATTCTTAGATTTGAACTTTAATATTGTTCAGTATGTCATGTAATTATTGGACTTTTAGTTTTAAGGTCATGAATAAATGAATAAATTTAATTTTATGAATCTATGTTGTATTTTATTTTTATTTATTATTTAGTGTTTGAGTAAGATTTAGATTATGTTGAATTTGTCTGAACATCTATTTGGTAAGACAACAGAGGTTTAATAGTGTCAATGAGTCCTCTCAAACGAATAGATCGACACTTGCTTCCTCTCAAAGGGTTATGTTGTGGTTATAACGGCTGATCATGCTAAGGACTGTTATAATTAACCACTGCTCCTTATAAAGACTGATGTTCTTAAAGACTGATGAGGCCTATCCACTGTTGAAGACAAATCCATGTTAAAGACAAGCACTTATGTACCTAAAGCCTGATCAACGAAAGCAAAACCACTGCTCAGTAGCAGCAGTGCTTCAGCATCTACAGCGGATTCAACTTTAGTATTTATGTATCAGTGTTTCTTTTGTAACAGTGTTTAGTGTAGCAGTGGTTAGCTATATTTTATCTCTCGGGACAAACCCTATACAAACTCAAAGACGAACCACTGCCCAACAACAGTGGTTCAAATTAAAAGCAGATATTCTACCTTTGTTTATGTTAACAATATTTATATGTAACAGTATTTATCACATCAGTGTTTTATACTATGTTAGATTTCATATCACTGAGATGTTTATATATAACGGTATTTATCACATCACCCCACTGCTCCTTATAAAGACTGATGTACTTAAAGACTGATGAGGGCGATCCACTGTTGAGGACAAAGCCCTGTTAACGACAACCACTTATGTACCTAAAGGCTGATCAACGAAAGGAAAGCCACTGCTCAGTAGCAGCTGTGCTTCAGCAACTACAGTGGATTCAACTTTAGTATTTATGTATCAGTGTTTCTTATGTAACAGTGTTTAGTGTAGGAGTGGTTCATAAAGTTTATCTCTCGAGACAAACCCTATACAAACTCAAATACGAACCACTGCCTAACAACAAAAGTGGTTCAGCATCTACAGTAGATATTCTACCTTTGTTTATGTTAACAATATTTATATGTAACAGTATTTATCACATCAGTGTTTTATACTCTGTTAGATTGTTAGATTTCATATCACTGAGTTGTTTATATGTAACGGTATTTATCACATTACCCCAGCATGCTAACTGATTATATGTAATACTTTATTTTAATAATCTCAACATGCATCTTAAAAATAGTTAAAATGAAAAATTTTCATGAATTATAAGCATTAAAATGTTTTCAGGCTATCCACTGATAACTTAAAGTCTCCCACTGTTTTCATTGTAATCATTGCAACCACTGTTATTATTCCATCAGGGGCTTCATAAAACAACTGTGTTCCATTACTCATCAGGGGTTGGCTCATGGACAGTTCATAGTCGTCAGATCTTTTGTAACCGTTGCCACGTCAGCATTCACTTTTTCCCCTATAAAACCCTGATCAAAACCCCCAAACAGGGTTTTAACTATCGAATCGAATTCATTTTTCCTTTTTCAAAGCAGTTATCCTCCATTTCTCTCAAAATTCCTCATCGTCCTTCTTCCTCAAATGGCAAAATCACGGTCTTCATCAGTTAAAAGGAAATCCAGTCAAAAGGCCATAGAAATTCGATACAAAGCTCCCCATAACTACTTGGGTCTGTTGACAAAACCAAGTAACACTGAAACGTTCACTTCCGTCATAGATGCCCGTTCGTCTTCAAAGTACAAAACTTTGTTGACTTCTAATGCTCCGATTTACTTGGCAACCCAGAGGGAATTTTGGAAAAATGCAAAACTTGAATCTCAAGATAAAACACCCATAGCCATCAATTCCTCGATAAAGGGTGTTGATGTTAAAATCACACCACAAACCATCTCTGAAGTGTTTGAACTCAATGATCTTAAAGGTAAGACTTCTTTCCCTAAAATAGAGTATCAAACAGATTTTTTAGAAAGAGGGTATGCAAAGTAAATGAAAAAAGACACTTTGCAAAAAGGCAGTTTTCCCCCTGCCCCAAGGTTTTTGTTTCATACCCTCTTAATGTGTGTTTCTAATAAGACCACTGCTTTCAATGAAATTCCATTAAAGATCCAATACCTGGCATATGCTATCTTGCATGGGGAAAACTTTAACTATTCACAGGAGATCTTTGATGACTTGGTAAAAAATGTTGATAGCAAATCATTTTTACTATTTCCAAGGTTCCTAAGCTTTTATTTTCAAAAGAAATTTGGAAAGGATGATGCTCATGTACTCATCCAGGGTGAACCTTTTCAAATAAATGGCCTTACACCGTTAACATTTACAAGGCTATCAAAAGTGTCCAAAACACAAGTAGAGGCTCCTGAGCAGACTTTAGCAGCTACCACTGCTCCTCAGGCACCTGCTGCTGAGCCCACTTCTCAAGGTGATCACAGCAGCAAAACAACTGCTGTGAAACCCACACCTAAATCCACCAAAAGACCAAGACAAAAGAAAACACAAAAGCCCCCCCAAACCTAAAACAAAGGCAACTCTGGAAGATGAGATCCCAGAGCAACTGCTGGTGAAAACACAAAAGTCACCAGAAACCATTGCTGCTACTTCCTCACAGCAGATGGTAGAAATATCTCAACCTGAGCCTCAAACTCTTCCTGCTTCTTTTCAAAAGAACAGGTTGTAAGAATAGGGACATCAAATTATGTTGCTCTGGACTCACTTGAATCCATCATCCCCAGCCCACTGCCCGGGGCAAATCCTCTTTCCACTCCTATACTCACTGCCACAATTCCACCACAAACAAAACTTTTGTTGGATGCACTTGATATAACTCAGATAGCAATCAGTTCCTCTCAACCACCTATCACTGAGAGCATGCCACAGAAAGTGACTGAGTCTGAGCTCCCTATCATTGCTAACCCACTAACAACACTTGAGGAGGTTACACTGCAGGATGTACAAGTACTTCCTGTCAGTAGTTCAAGTGAAGCAGCTACTACAAGTGTTGAACCCACTGGTTTACACTTGGACAGTAGTTTCATTAATCAGACTTCCTTGAAGGCAATTTCTTCTATGGGAACCTTTCTAAACACTGGTGTGTATCCTGTATTCACTGGTGAGCTTAGATTGGTAACCTCTGCTGAGGAAAGAAGTCCCCAGTTCCAAGAAAAAGGGGCAACAGGGGATGACTTTTGGGAAAGTATCCCTCAGTCAACCACTGTTACAACCACCTCTGGTGGGAAATCAGATGATCCCATTAAATTGGGTGATGGTTTAATGTACCGAGAATTGACGGAGAGGATTAACAGACTGGATACATCTGTAGCAGAAATCAAAACCATATTGCAACAGTTGTTACAAACACAGCAGGCACCACCTGCTCCCACTGACCTTTGGGCATTATTTCAACCTCTGCTTCACCAACAAAGAGCAAATGCTGATCAGCAACATGAAATTCAGCTTCAAAAGATCAGAAATATCATGGAAGCCAGGTTCAAAGACACCCAGGCAGATATAAAAGCCATGAAGGCTCACTTGCTGAACACCACTGGCACTGCTCCTCCCTCTATCATCTTTGTGGACAACCCACCACCAAATGATGCCAAAAAGGCGGAGAAAATGAGGCACTTGAAGAAAAAGGGATATGAAGATGGTCTGTACATTGCACCAGATAATTCAAGTATGCTTGCACACATCCCTTTGCCAGATGGTTCCAAAAAGGTTTATGTAACCTTAAATGCCATTGCTGATGCAAAAGCAAGGGTGAAAAAGGATATGGAGGCAAAGGATAACGGAAGGTTTGAATAGGAGAAGACAGTTTTTATCGAGATGAATGAGCAGGGTATTTCTGAGCCAAAGGATCAAGAAAATCCTCAGCCCATAAGAAAGTCTACTAGAAAAGTCATACAACCCAAAACCACACCTCCCAAATCCATAAAACAAACTCCCAAACCTTCCAAAAGCTCCACACATCAATCTTCCAAACCAACAGATGTTAAAACACCTGTTGTATCAACAGTTGTTGCTACTTCAGTGGTTTCAACATCTGTTATCCAAACAACTTCCACCACTACCACTTCAACACACACTACATCCACTGCCTTATCCCCATTACTAAAAATCACTTCACCACCACTAATACCACCTGCCAAAAGGCAGAAGACAACAGTTGACACATCATCTGTGGTAATGGCAACAGTGGTTGAAACACCAGTTGTTTCAACAGCTGCTAGTCAGACACACACCATCACTACTCAAACACCACAAACAAAACCATCATCACAAAACTCACCACCTGCCTTAAAGCAAAAGACAACTGTTGTACATCAACAGTTGTAGTGACAACAGTGGTTGAGACACCAGTTGTTTCGACAACTATTAGTCAATTACCTACCACTTCTAACAATCCTTCCCAAGCCATAATTCTTTTTGCTCCAAAACCTCAAACAGAAACACCTCCTCCTGAAAATGTGTATCCTAGAAGAAAAAAGATTCAAGTGCATGATGATGACATACCAGCACCTGATACTGTTTCATCTGTACCTTACAAAATCACCAAACCTGAATCTTTCATTCCTCCAAAATTGGTCAATCCAATCAAAGATCCAATAGCTCTTCAAGGATATGACTCTACAGATACTACCCCAGCAGCTGCCAGTTATCCCTTGGAACTCCATGCAGTAAAAAATGAAATGAGGCAGTTCTACACAGTGGATGATCCTTCAAAAAGGAAATTCCCTTCTCTGCTTGGAAAAAACATGGATGGATATCTGTAACAACTCTCATCAAAAGTCATATTTATTATTTTAATTTGTCCAATAGGAAACCCTAATTAAGACACCCAAGTAATTCTGCATAAACCCTAAAATTTTCAGAATAATCGGAATCAGGATCAGGGCCCCTAAAACTCAGGGGGGTAAACCCTAGTTAGTAATATCCACACAGTTTGTTGTCAAAAACGAATTTGCATGCAAGACCAACTCAGCTGAGCTACCTGGACACGAGGCTACCCTATGGTAGATTGGTGTCCCCCACGACACGCGACAGGGACAAGGTCACCCTTCGCGACACGCGGGAGGGACCATTTTTCATGTATAAATAATGGAGTCTGGTACATGCAATTGTGCGTTAGTTCGACGTTAAAACTCAAAACGTACGCTGAGATATTGTAGAAACAGTCTCAAAACACACACAATTCACGAAGTGCTGCCGCAAAACAGGGTAATAACTCAATCGCTGCTACGATTCAATGTCCGATCGATTAAACTATCCAATGGATGTTTAAGTGCTGCCCACATTAGGGTTTATGCTTTGTCATTCGTCGTTAAATCGATGGATGTTTAAGTATCGCACTTTGTCATTCGTTGTGAAGGTTTTAATCTCGTGAGTCATCGTAAATGCTGTATTAGTTACTAACCTGGTTTGTATGCATTATTATTTAAACTAGGTTATCAAGGCTAATCAGTAGGCTAAGCTCTGTTCATATTAAAAATCTGCAATGTGAGTCATTCTCTTTTTATCAAATTTATTTACAAAAGAATATTTATTTTCAAGGTTATAATTACAGGGATTAAGTTTATGTAATCACCAAAGTACAGCCGGTATGTGGGGTTTTGTATACATTACTTGATAATCTTCACCATTGGACAACGGGGTAGCCAATGGGTGATATGACCATAGTCACAGAAACGAGTCGAGTGACAAATACCGTGGGTAGTTGGTTGATATCCGGAAACATTGTAATCTCTCTTAATACTGTAAATTATAACAAAAGTGTCATTTTAGTAAAAAGAATGATTCACCAGTATTTCCCGCTGACAAAACCTTTTTCAAATATGTTTCAGATGATCTGTTGTGATCCAGGAAAAGTGTTGCGAAGCACTACAAGCTTAAGGAAGTGGCTCAATATAAAATAAAGAAATATGTTTTGTAAAATAAAGATTTCTCCGTGAAATCATATGATTGTAAATTAACGGGTTTTATCCCGGATTGTGAAATAAAATAAATCGGAAAATTTGCAGTTTAAAAAGATCCTGATGAAATCTTCCGCTGTTAAACTCTATTAAATAAATACCACGGGATTTTCTGTCCCGCGGCTCCTGAAACGGGTCAAACCGGGTCGGGGGCCGTGACAGAAAAAGGTGGTATCAGAGCCACTGATTTAAGCCAATTAAGTATTTAGAAAATACTTAATTTTACTAATTGATATTCTGTGATTATATGTTTTATTATTTGTGTACAGTATGGGTAAGCAAAAGCTTTCAAACATCTATCTTAAATTAGATAGGTCATCAAACAAGAAGAGAAGTTCATCCCAAACAAAATCCTCAATTCACTCTATAATTCCTGATAAAGGAATATTTGTCCGTAAGGCACAATATGAGGAACCACTTTCTCCTAATAAAAGAAGTTTGATTATTAGGAAAAGTCAAGATAAACTAAAGAAATCCAAAGGAGGGAGAGTTAATCAGAAAACCCAAGAACTAGACAATAACCCACCATGGGAAGACAAGTTAGATGAAAAATGGGCAAATCTTTATATGTTAGCCACTGTAGCAGTAAATGCAAATCTTTAAATATTCAAGTTTTAGCACCCTTACCACCTACAAGCCAGAAACCTTATCCAGTAAATAAATAAGTTTACCATAAACCTTAATATGTTTTAATTATTAGTTGTCTTTTGTATTACAATAAGTCACATGGTATGCAATAATATTTAAAGGTTATTTATGAAATTTTGTTATAAAATTTTAACTTAGTAATTTTTGTATTTTGCATATGTGCTAAACAACATGAATGACTTGTCTGAAGCCCTTCAAAATTTAAATCTCTATCCGGTGAAAATAGAGGTTTCCAAAGATTTCAATAGGTATATACCAGACATAGAAGAACCTATGGAATTCAATGCTCCACCTCCGGAGAAACCTAAGCCCAAGAAAAGAAGGAGATTTGTGGGATGGAGGCGTGTGCGCAGGAGGAAACCCACAACCAGAAAAATTCCCAAAATAGAAAATCCCTTAGATAAAGGAAAGGGGATTGAAGCCGGGGAAGGTTCTAGACAGATGGAAATGCAGTTTGAGGAATATTCTAGGCAAATGGAAATGGAGTTTGGAAAAGGTTCTAGGCAAACCAAGATAGAAATTGGGGAAAGCTCTAGACAAATTGAGGAGTTACCATTTCAGGAGGAATTAGATCAAGCATTGGCGAGCTGTGATGTAGTCAGGCCTATTAATAATAATCTATACCCTTATCCTGCTAAAACACAATTACCAATGAACTTGGAACCAGCAATTCCAGAACCTATAATCCACACCCAACCTCTAGGAATGGACGAGTGGTGGACCAATGATTGGCAGTTCCAAAACCTTCTCAATAGTCCTTATTCCTTTCTCCCTCAGTTCGACCCAGAACCTATACCAAATCCACCCATGAGCAATGAAAATCTAGTTGAACTCCGCCACTTTGGCGAGGAGTTAGTGGATGCAGGAAATAGGATCAGGGAAGTAGGAGAACAGTTCTCCTGGAAATATGACGAGAGGGAACGTCGTTACTGAAATATCAACTGACGAGGAATAGTGTGATGTGAGAATGTGAAACTGTGGTTGTAAAATAAATAAGTAGAATATAGTCTGTAAAATAACCTAAAATAAAACTTTGTAAGATAATGGTATATATTGATGCATATTATAAAATAAAAATGGGAATCGAGAAATCGATAGTTTTGACTATATGTGTATTGTGAAATTTGTATGATTATTTTGTGTATAATTGGTATTTATTCGATACTAATAAATTATATATATTAATTATCAGATGGAAAACGCTAATAATGATCCAGTTAATGAGGTTAATCAATCTGAGCAACATCCGGAGGATCAATTTATGACTAGGCAGGATATAGAAAATATTGTTGCTCAAGGAATAGCCAATGCTATTCCAGCAATACTTGCTGCTGCACAGAAACCTGTTGAACCTCAACAAATCATTTCTAGCAAACGTATCTCTGAAGATAACTTCAGTAATAGCATAAACGGAGGCGGTAATCATCACGATGATGATCCACTGCAAGCTCCGCTCCTTAAGAAAATGAAAGCTGCAACGCCTGGTTGCACTTACAAAGAATTTCTTGCCTGTAAACCCGCTGAATTTGCAGGTAATGAAGGAGCAAATGCGGTATTGCGTTGGTTAGAGAAAACCGAGGCAGTGATTACAATAAGTAAATGTGCCAAGGACGACAAGGTCATGTACGCGTCAAATTTGTTCAAAGAAGGGGCGCTAGAATGGTGGAATACAGTACTTCAAGCTAAAGGAAGAAATAGAGCCTATGCCATGAACTGGGAAGAATTTAAGAGTCTTGTAGAAAGAAAATTCTGTCCCGAATATGAAAAAGATCAAATGGCAAATAAGTTCCTAAACCATCGAATGATGGGTGTAGATTGTCGAGGATATACTTCGACATTCTTTGAATATGCTAGAGTGGTACCAACACTGGCTTCGCCAGAACCGGTACTCATTTCTCGCTATATTTGGGGACTGATTAGCGAAATCCGTAATATCGTTAAAGCTGCAAGACCTCGCACTATTGATGATGCGGTATAATTAGCCAACACCCTAACCGATGAATTGGTACGCACAAGAGATGAAAACAAGAAAAAGGAACTGGCTCAGAAAATTACCCAAGGATTTCGTACGGGTAATAACAACAGTTTCAAGAAAAGAGGAACATGGCAATCCTCAACTCCACCATTCTGCAGGAATTGCAGAAAGAAACATTATGGAAGATGCAATATAACCTGCAACTTTTGCAAAGTTGTAGGACATCGTGAAGAAAACTGCCGAAAGAAAACCATAATCTGCTTTAACTGTGGAGAAACGGGGCATTTTAAAACAGAATGTCCTAAATTGGTCAAAACAACAGACAACAAAGCCAAAACGGCCGATGGAGCTACTAAAAAGAATGTCCGAGCATTCCAGTTGACCACTCAAGAAGCAGAACTCATTCCAGATGTGATAGCTGGTACGTTCTTAGTTCACAACAATTACGCAAAAGTATTATTTGACTCTGGTGCAAACCAAAGTTTTATCAATACTTTATTCTGCCAAACTCTTAATTTACCCTTAACCAACTTTAGACAGATTTTTACAGTCGAAACGGCGGATGGGAATTCTGTTAAAATAGATAAGGTTTTGCAAAATGTAGAAATAAAACTTTCAAGTCATAAATTCTCTGCAAACCTATTACCTATGAAATTAGTTGAATTCGATGTTGTGTTAGGAATGGATTGGTTAGTAGCCAACCATGCTCGAATCCTTTGTGATAAGAATTCCATAGAAATCCTTACACCTACCGGAGAAGTGATCATGATTACAGGAGATAAACCACGTAAACCCATGAAGTTCATATCAGTAATGAAAGTTGCTAGTTATGAACGAAAGCAAGGAATAATATATATATGATTTCAGTAATCATTAGTACTAAGAGTAAGGAACTTAAGGAGATTCCTGTAGTCTCAGAATATACAGATGTATTCCCAGAAGAGTTACCAGGATTACCACCAGATAGGGATGTAGAATTTAGAATTCATCTAATTCCAGGAACTACACCGATAGCCAAGGCACCTTATCGGTTAGCACCCACATAAATGTTAGAACTAAAAAAGCAATTAGATGAATTACTAAGTAAAGGTTTCATACAACCTAGTTCATCCCCTTGGGGAGCACCAGTGTTGTTTGTAAAGAAGAAAGATGGTTCGATGAGAATGTGTATTGATTATAGAGAATTGAATAAAGTTACAATTAAGAATCGATACCCATTACCTAGGATTGATGATCTATTCGATCAACTTCAAAGAGCTAGATATTTTTCTAAAATAGATTTACGCTCCGGATATCATCAATTAAAGGTACAAGAAGAAGACATACCTAAAACTGCTTTCAGAACTAGGTATGGTCATTACGAGTTTACAGTCATGCCCTTTGGATTAACGAAGGCACCTGCAACGTTCATGGACATGATGAATAGGATCTGTAAACCGTACTTTGATAAATTTGTAATTGTTTTTATCGACGATATACTTATTTATTCCAAAAGTCAGAACGAGCATTGTCAGCACTTGCATGCACTCTTAACTTTGTTAAGAAAAGAAAAATTGTACGCCAAATTCTCGAAGTGTGAATTTTGGTTGCAAGAAGTGCAATTCCTAGGACACATGGTGAATCACGAAGGTATTCACGTAGATCCTACTAAGATAGAGGCAATTACCAAATGGAAGGTTCCGCAATCTGCAATGGAAATTAGAAGTTTTATAGGTTTAGCTGGATACTATAGACGATTTATTAAGGATTTTTCCAAAATAGCTGTACCATTAACTAAGCTAACCTGTAAAGCAGTTAAGTTTGAATGGGGACCTAAGCAAGAAGAAGCTTTTAGGATTCTAAAGCAAAGGTTAACCAATGCACCAATCCTAGCTTTACCAGAAGGGACTGAAGATTTTGAAGTTTACTGTGATGCTTCAAAATTAGGATTAGGATGTATGCTAATGCAACGCAAGAAGGTGATTGCGTATGCTTCAAGACAATTGAAAACGCATGAGGAGAACTATACAACTCATGACTTAGAGATAGGCGCCATAATTTTTGCTCTTAAGATTTGGAGACATTATCTGTACGGAAGTAAATTTACTATCTATACAGATCATAAAAGTTTAAGATATATATTTGGGCAAAAAGAGTTAAACATGAGGCAAAGGAGATGGATGGAAATTCTAAGTGACTATGACTGTGATATTCAGTATCACGAAGGAAAGGCAAATGTAGTTGCAGATGCCTTAAGTCGTAAGTATCATGAGAAACAACGATGAGTTCGTGCTCTTAGATTAAATCTACGGTTAGATTTAATGGAACAACTAAAACATTTTCAAGAAACAGCAATCAAGGATGATGCTGAAGAAATGAAGGGACGAATAAAAGAATTAGAACAAGGAGCTGATGGAATTTGGAGATTCCACAAAAGAAGAATTTGGGTACCTAAGCAGGGAGAATTAAGAAATAAGATTTTAGAAGAAGCTCATAAATCTAGGTATACCATGCATCCTGGAAACAATAAGATGTACCAAGATTTAAGAAATAACTTTTGGTGGATAGGAATGAAAAAGGATATAGCTCGATATGTTTCTAAGTGTCTTACTTGTTCACAAGTTAAGGCAGAACACCAGAAACCTTCAGGTCTACTACAACAACTAGAAATGCCTGTATGGAAATGGGAACTCATAACAATGGATTTTGTTACTAAGTTACCCAAAACCAGAAAAGGTAATGATGCGATTTGGGTAATTATGGATCAATTAACCAAATCAGCTCACTTTCTACCTATGAAAGAAACCTTTAGCATGGAAATGTTGGCAAAGTTGTATGTAGATGAAGTAATATCTTTACATGGAGTTCCACTCTCCATTGTATCGGATAGAGATAGTCGTTTTACTTCCCATTTCTGGACAAGTTTCCAGCAAGCAATGGGAACTCGACTAAATCTGAGTACTGCATATCATCCACAAACAGACGGACAAAGTGAAAGAACAATTCAAACTCTGGAAGACATGCTCAGAGCATGTGTAATAGATTTTGGTGGAAACTGGGACGATCACTTACCTCTGATCGAATTCTCCTATAACAATAGTTATCATTCAAGTATTGAAACTGCCCAATTCGAGGCACTGTATGGAAGAAAGTGCAGAACTCCAGTTTGTTGGGCAGAAATAGGAGAAAGTCAATTGTCAGGTCCTGAAATAGTATAAGTAACGACCGACAAGATTATACAAATCAAGGAAAGACTGAAGACGGCCCAAGATCGCCAGAAAAGTTATGCTGATAATAGACGAAAGCCGTTGGAATTTCAAGTAGGAGACAAAGTACTATTGAAAGTTTAACCTTGGAAAGGAATAGTTCGATTCGGTAAGAAAGGAAAGTTAAGTCCAAGATACGTAGGGCCATTTCCGGTGATCCAACGTATAGGACCAGTTGCTTATCGTTTACAACTACCAGAAGAGTTAGCTGGAGTACATGATGTATTTCATGTATCCAATCTCATGAAATGCCTATCAGACGAATCTTTGGTAGTACCTCTTCAAGATATAGAGATAAACGAAAAATTAAAATTTATTGAGAAACCTCTTCAGATAGAAGACAGAAAGGTAAAATTTCTTAAACACAAACGGTTAGTACTTGTCAAAGTCAAGTGGGATTCAAAAAGAGGACCAGAATACACTTGGGAGCTGGAATCAGAAATGAAGCGAAAGTATCCTCACTTGTTTCAGTAAATCTCGAGGACGAGATTTTTATTAAGGTGGGGAGGATGTAACAACTCTCATCAAAAGTCCTATTTATTATTTTAATTTGTCCAATAGGAAACCCTAATTAAGACACCCAAGTAATTCTGCATAAACCCTAAAATTTTCAGAATAATCGGAATCAGGATCAGGGCCCCTAAAACTCAGGGGGGGGGGGGGTAAACCCTAGTTAGTAATATCCACACAGTTTGTTGTCAAAAACGAATTTGCATGCAAGACCAACTCAACTGAGCTACCTGGACACGAGGCTACCCATTTGGTAGATTGGTGTCCCCCGCGACACGCGACAGGGACAAGGTCACCCTTCACGACACGCGGGAGGGACCATTTTTCATGTATAAATAATGGAGTCTGGTACATGCAATTGTGCGTTACTTCGACGTTAAAACTCAAAACGTACGCTGAGATATTGTAGAAACAGTCTCAAAACACACACAATTCACGAAGTGCTGCCGCAAAACAGGGTAATAACTCAATCGCTGCTACGATTCAATGTCCGATCGATTAAACTATCCAATGGATGTTTAAGTGCTGCCCACATTAGGGTTTATGCTTTGTCATTCGTCGTTAAATCGATGGATGTTTAAGTATCGCACTTTGTCATTCGTTGTGAAGGTTTTAATCTCGTGAGTTATCGTAAATGCTGTATTAGTTACTAACCTAGTTTGTATGCATTATTATTTAAACTAGGTTATCAAGGCTAATCAGTAGGCTAAGCTCTGTTCATATTAAAAATCTGCAATGTGAGTCATTCTCTTTTTATCAAATTTATTTACAAAAGCATATTTATTTTCAAGGTTATAATTACAGGGATTAAGTTTATGTAATCACCAAAGTACAGCCGGTATGTGGGGTTTTGTATACATTACTTGATAATCTTCACCATTGGACAACGGGGTAGCCAATGGGTGATATGACCATAGTCACAGAAACGAGTCAAGTGACAAATACCGTGGGTAGTTGGTTGATATCCGGAAACATTGTAATCTCTCTTAATACTGTAAATTATAACAAAAGTGTCATTTTAGTAAAAAGAATGATTCACCAGTATTTCCCGCTGACAAAACATTTTTTCAAATATGTTTCAGATGATCTGTTGTGATCCAGGAAAAGTGCTGCGAAGCACTACAAGCTTAAGGAAGTGGCTCAATATAAAATAAAGAAATATGTTTTGTAAAATAAAGATTTCTCCGTGAAATCATATGATTGTAAATTAACGGGTTTTATCCCGGATTGTGAAATAAAATAAATCGGGAAATTTGCAGTTTAAAAAGATCCTGATGAAATCTTCCGCTGTTAAACTCTATTAAATAAATACCACGGGATTTTCTGTCCCGCGGCTCCTGAAACGGGTCAAACCGGGTCGGGGGCCGTGACAATATCTAAAACTAAAAGCTAGACAAGCTGAAATAAGAGCTAGGGTTGAATGCCAAGGAGAAAATGACAATGTGGTTTCAAGTCATTATCATTTTTACTCACCAAAGTCAAGCTCATGGAAGACTATGCTAGAGATTTGATAAAGAAATGTCAAATTTACCACCAGAACCTGGCCTGCAAAAAGATGCGAGAAAAGGCATTCTGGCACTAATCATGAGTGAGAAGTTCTACCCTGCCAAGGAAGAACAATTCCAAGATTGGCCACTTGTTGGTCTCAAGACAGAACTGAATAGAATTGAAAGAGTAAAAAGAGATCCAAGCATGAAAAGGTCAGCACCAAACTGGCGTAAATACAAAAAGGCTATTGATGATCTTACCTTGGAGTATAAAAGAAAGAAACAAGAGTTGGTTGATGCAAAGGTTGGAACTACCAAGGCCATAGCAAAATGGACAAAGCAGTACACTGATGAAGCTTATGAAAGGCTGAGAAAAAGGAGAGAAACAGATCCTAGCCTTCCAAAGAAGCCTGATTACAAAACTATTAACATGTCAAAGAAGCAGGTCCACAATTCTGAACCACTGTTCACATCATCAGATACCTCTGTCATTATGTTAAACCAAAGAAAGAGGCAAAAGCTGACTGATGCAGAAGAGAAAGAGCAAGAAGCTGTATATTGTAAAGAGGCTATCAAGAGAATGGCACTTGAAGATGACAGCTCAGCAAAGCTTCAACATACATTGGAATCCAAGCACTGATAAAGCATAAAAAATGAAGCTCAAACTACTGATGGGATCCAAGCATTGTTGAAGATCAAAGCATTGTCATTCAAGGTCTGATCACCATTTGAAGATAGCACTGATACTCAACATCAGTGCTTAGATTACAACAGTGGAATGAAGAATCAGTGTTTATGTATCAGTAGTTTGAATATAATCAGTGTTTGTAGTGTCTGTTGTTATAGATTTAGTGTTTATGTTCAACATCTTATTTACTTTTGGTCAACATCTGTTTGAATTTTGGTCAACGTCTTATTTTGTAAAGAAGTACAAAAACAAACATTTTTACAAAATCCCAAATCACCCTATCATGTAAATGCATTGAAGTAAAAATGGAAATGATATTATTCATGTGGTCCTGTTGTGTGTAACACCTCGAAAATTTACGTCCAATAATGTATTGACACGTGTCATAGGCTTTGAATATGTGAAAAGTACTTTAGAGGGACTAAAGTTGACAAACAGTGAAACTATGTGAATATAAGGGTCCGAAGTGTCAACAATGGATAAATAGGCTCTACAATAACCCTACATGGTGTTTATAATCTTAAATGATTAAATCATGGATCATACAAAGCGGAAAAATGAAAGAAAGTGAGGAATTACAAACTACAGGGGCTAAACATGTCAACATGTTGAAAGTATACCTCTGAGTGACCTTTTGGCAAACCCGAAGCTTTGTAATGGTAAAATATACTCACTAGAATATGTGATAAAAATTTCATCAAGTTTCGTTATCGTATGAGAAAGTTATGATCAAAACCGTGCACGAAGGGTTAAATGCGTTAACGTTGAATTTCGTGACTTTTCGGGTAAGCACAAAGTTAATCAAGGACTTTACCATGTTTGTAAATGTCCCAAGGTCCTTAAAAATCAGATTTGAGGGTCAAAAGTGCAAGATAAATAGCCAAAACCACGTAACAAGGGACCAAGGACTGAAATGCAAATGTTGGAAAACTTGTTAACCTGGTCGCATCTTGTACGCGGCCCGCGTAAGGAGTCTCGCGGCCCGCCCCAAGTCACCAGCGAACAAAAACGCGCAGATGGCAGTTGCAGGCCTGATCTCGATTGTTAACAGCTGTTACTCGATACCTGGGGCTCTCCAATGGATTTACATGCATAGGGGGGGGGGGGCACTTGGACACATCTCATAACATCAGTAGGCTCTTGTGGCAGCATCTAAGGAGATCAAAGTTTGTATAAAAGGGTCTTGAAGTAGCAACATTGTTCTTGCATTTACAAACAAATTCACAAGTCCACTTCTGGAGCTTCTCTGATCAACCTCAGGCTTCCTTGTGATCTCTAAGCATAATTAGGACTCTTGTAAGTATTCCTAACCCTCTCTAATTCGTTCTAGCTTAGTTAATTAACCGAAAGTCAAACCATCGTAATTTAAGTTTGACTTTAAGATTAAATGAAATTTGCTCAGTCATTTCACGAATTGAAAGTACCTACAAGTTGGTATTTATGTGGGTAACAAACCCTTAAAAGGGTATTTCTAGATTCCCACTCTAACTATGTTAATTGTCGAGTCAAAGCATACTTTAAAAAGTCAACAGAATGATTAATTGCAAGTTTAAGCATAATTAGAAATGTAGGGTACATGCAACCTGTTTGATCATTAAAATAACATGGTAATTAATGTAAGAACATGTCTCAACATGTTCAAATCGACAATTTTCAGTATAAACCCGGATCGGACCCGAAAGTCGCATAAATTGACTTTTGCTTTGACTATCAGTTCTGATCCGTTTATGCATGTTTAAGATCTGCCTTAGAGCTTATTTTGGACCAGGTTTCATATAAGTATAACTCTCTGAGATTATACAACTTGGTTCAATACTTATCCGATTCATATGCATGTTTCCGATTAATGCTTAAAAGTTGACTATTATGCCCTTTTGACTATAAAACGTGATTTTTGAAAAAGTGAAAGAGTAGAAACATTAATTACTGATTTATAAACTTGCACCAAAAATTTGACATCAGTTTGAGGTCTAGATTAGGAGTTATGCTCATTAGCGTAAATTGAAAGCTTTATGTTACTTAAACGGCGTAATTAGCGTATAACCTATTTAAACCCACTTTTTGATACCAAACTTTTTACCCACTGATGTAATATAATATTTTGGGATTTTTGAAGATTTTTATTTAATTTTTGGCTGAGCATAACATAGGTCTCTAAGTTTAATTCGGTAAATACCGGTTTTGCCCTTTTAAGCCATAAAATGAGTTTTACAAATCCTTTTGACCCCAAACCTTTTTCTACTGATTTTATTTGTTAAATAAAATATTTTGAGCCTTCTGGAATTATAAAAATATCAGCTTTCCTTTAAAAACCCGGAAATGGCTCCAAATCGCCTTTTTAAGCGTTTTTAACGCATAGTATGTGCTAAAACCATATTTAACATATAAGGTTGATACCTACTGATATTTTTAGCATATTTTTATATAATAACAGTAAGTAAAAGTTTATAAACTCAGGTTTCCAGTTTTGACCTTTTTAGCCCTTGTGAAATTACCAAAATACCCCTAAGGTGCATAGTTTGGTTTTAAATGATAAGTTTCACATATAGGTCATACCCTTCTGTTATAACATGTTAAATTAAGTGTATTTACTGTATAAATCAGACCTGTAACTCAGATTACAAATTAAACTCTTTTATAATCTTTTAAATGACCAAAATGCCCTTATGAGGCATAAGTTGAGTTTAAATTCATTTGGGGTATAATAGAAGATATCTTACTGATATTATAACATAATTAAGGCATATTAAATCAGGGAACTTGCATATGACTCTTATGGTTACCCGTAACGCCCTTTTCGCGCTCGGTTCGGTTTATGTAACTAGTTTGCATAAATTGACCGAAACGGGTCAAACCTTTTCATTTTTGTCTCAAAATCCAAAATGTATTTAGTATACCCATATTATACAAGTATTCAAACTTGTCGGGTCTAAATCACATTCTATCCGGTCTTCGCTTAATCGTGCGTTTGAACCGTATCGTCCTTAAAACTAAACGGTCTAAGCTTAGGCTTAAATAAAGACCCGTTAGAAATCTAATAGGTTGTTAAAAACCTTTGTTCCAGAATAGAAGAGCCAGTAAAAGCTACCTTCACTCGCTAATTGAGATTTATACTTACAAAGGTAAATACTTTTAACTTATTTTCCCTATACGGGCTTGGGGTACGGTATATAAAATACCGCTTGGTCCAGCATTGAATTCTTTAATCGAATAGAGGTTAAATTTATTGATATGCTATGTTTTGAATGTGTTTTGTTTGCTTAAAGCCTTTGGGGGGGTTAATGACCATGTCCCGGATATCCTTGGCATCATCTTACGAGATGGCCACGACCTGAGCACGGGGTGTAGGCGTACACCTGTCAGTGTATAACTCAATTTTTGTGGTGTGTCTATTAATCTTTAACCCGGTCTACGGATCGGGCTACTGAACGCATAAGTAACATGTAAATCCCTTACAAGATTATATTGCATAATTATCCCAAGTTATAAAATGTTTTGTGCCACGTGCATTCAAATCAATTTTCAACCCTTTTTAAAATGAGTCAGTTAAATTGTATTTACCAGTGTAAACTGACGTATTTTTTCCAAAAGGTTAAGTGCAGGTACTACTCGTACTAGGCTGGCTGTCTTCTAAAGCATCCACAATAAGTCTCGCAAGCTTGGATGTCAAATAAACTGTTGAACAATATCTTCTTTTATTTTGATCCGCCTGTGGATCCATTTCAACTACTCGTGATATTTAATATTACATTTTATTTAAAGTTGAAATGAATCTATCTTTGCTTCCGCTGTGCATTTATATATTGTGTGGTTTGTCTATGATGATACCAACTACGTCACGATACTCCCCACCGGGCCCACCGGTGACACGTGGAAAATAGGGGTGTGACAGGTTGGTATCAGAGCCAACTCTGAGTGAATTAAACACTAGCCTTTTGTGTTTAATCTCAGTTACACAATTGCACATTCCTCGATTCTCGAGTCTAGACAAGGAACTTAGGAACTATCCAAATTTTTGGTTTTATTTCTAACCTTTGTCTTATATATTTTCTTGTTGTATCACTTGTTTGTTTTTGACAGGTTGTCAAAATGCCGCCGTGAATGAGGGGAAGAGGCAGATGACAAGGAGCACATGTAGCCCCAAACGACCATGAAGCCGGACCTTCGCACCGGCGAACACCTTCAGATCCCCATAACTCAGATGCTCAAGATCTTTGGAGGTCTTTTTCTGAACCAGCTAGGCGCTCAGTATCACTGAGTACCTCCCCGTCTATCCCACACTCCTTCGGGCCTCATTCTGAAAATGAGCCCCACAACTCTCACCAGTCCTTCATCCCTCTCCAAGGACACCAATCACCCTTTGATCACCTGTCGCCTGTCTTCCAAGGCCAATTTAACCCTACTGACTACCTTGGAGTGCCAATGGGTTTTAACCCACTTGGACCCGAAGACCACTTTTCTGGTGGCAACCCGATGGATATCGATGAAGATACCGATCCTGCAATGCCACCATCCGGAACTCCCAACCATCCTATTGAAATTTCAGATGGGTCACCGTTTGTGGGATCACCTTACAATGGTCCCGACAGCTTCGAGGAGAAATTCCAGCAGTATGACTGGGTGTTTACCCCCAGTTATCATAGCTCTCCCCTGCACCAGCCACACCACTCTCCCCTGCACCAGCCACACCACTCTCCCCTACACCAGCTGCAGCACAACTCTCCCCTGCACCACCACCAGCAGCCACAGCAGCAGCAAAATCCTTCCGAGGATTCCCGTTTTGTCGCGGTCACTCCGCCGGCAGCACCACCTCAGCTTCAGCCTCCCTCGCCCCCGAGGCGAAGGAGAACGACCTTGCGAATATCCGCACGAGGGGGAGTGCGTATCAGCACCCCTCCACTTTCGAGTGGCAGCCGTTACTCGCCTGTCCACGAAGAACCAGAGATGGGAGAATCCTCACACCCCGTCCCTGAAGTAGTCTCTGCGCCAGTCGCACCACATCCACCATTGGGTTTTGGAGACCCAATACCTGCTTACACTGGGGCGGCAGCATACAATCCTTTCGAGCAGCCGATGCACACGAATTACAACTTTGCAGAGGATCCCTACTGGTTAGCTTCGAGCTTCAACGCTCCCCGTCCGGAAGGTCCCTATGGAGGTCCCTGGAATACGGGACACTTGACCTATGGATACCCACCATATGGGTATCAACAACCGCCTCCTCGACCTCCACAATATCAGCAGCCCCCTCAGGCGCCGGCGATGTCACCGCCGCAATTTCAAGAAATCCTTCATGAGATACATGAGGTGCGACAAGAGGTGCAACATGGATTGCGTGAAGAACGTAGGCATAACCGGGGGATGTTTAAGAAGATGGTGAATTTGATCAAGGGAAAAAGCAAGAAGGATCACTGAATCCTTTGTTTGTTTGTTTTAGTATTGTAATCATGTCCCTGCGAGGACATTTATTTATGTACTCTACCCCTGCGTGGGTATTTTCTTTCTGTTCCGCCCCTGCGTGGGCATATCTTTTATTTGACCCCTGCGTGGGTTTGTTTGTTAATTTGGCCCCTGCGTGGGTGTGTTATTTTTGTAAAAGTCCCGTTTAGGGCAAACTCATACTAGTTTAATTTTGTTTGGAATGGTTAATTTAAGTTTTTCATTTTTTTAATTATGTGCATGAATATAATATGTGAATAAATGAGAAAATAACAATTATTATTTTGAATTACCATTTTGATAATTATAAGAATCTTAAAAAAGGTAAAACCTAGCTTGAATGTCATATTAAAGACCTGGCCAATATGGTAGAACGTGTTTAAAAAGATTCAAATCTCTGTTAACATCTGCAAACATGTTAACATTCTTGGCTAGTGTGATCCGCAAAAATCACACATGTCACCCTTTTTATAAATTATCCAAATTTATATTTTTATATATATTTGTTTGTGACAAAATGCCTACGGGTTATAACTAATGTCATATAAAACAAAAGGCAGCCGTAGTTTATAGACTCCCTGCCAAGAAAGGGATTGATTTGTCTTATTTATTCAAACTTTAATCTTATAAGATCTAAATTTATAATTTAGAAAGTTGTCTACGTGACTAGGCCTATTATGCCAATATTATATTTCATTCTAAAAAGATTACTAGTAAAAATCCCGAATGAAATTATTGAATAAATTAACTAGTATGGCTATTAAAACCATGGTTAATAAATCGCCAAGAACGATGATACTGTTTAGGCTTCTAAATAAACCTTGTCCTTATTTCCTTTATGTAGCAATTAAGACTACATGGCCAAGTCAGAAGAAATAAACAGTCGTCCAGAGGAAAACCCTGAAAATGTTCAGGTACTGGTAACTGGTGCGGAACTACAAGCATTAGTTGATAATGTTGTTACCAAAGCAATAAATAGGCAGTATAGTGAAGAAAGCGGGACCCGGAGTAGGACCCGATCCGCACCACATTCCAAGCCAAAAGTTCACTCTGAGGGTCATAGCAAACCACCTTCTAAAAAGGATGGACCCAAGAAGGATGATGATCGACACTCATCAAATCAAAACAGTGTTCCCTCAAAGAAGATAGAGTTTGATGCTAAACCACATACCAAGTCCTATACTTACAAGTACTTCGTTTCTTGTAAACCCAGAGACTTTACTGGGGAGAAAGGAGCGGTCGATTGCATGACCTGGTTGGACGAAATGGATACAGTAGTGGACATCAGCGGTTGTGCTGAAAGGGATATAGTGAAATATGTATCCCAGTCGTTCAAGGGAGAAGCACCGGCGTGGTGGAAGTCTCTCATACAAGCTGCTGGAAAGATCCCACTTTATAACTTGTCATGGGATCAGTTCGTTGCTCTTATTAAAGAGAATTATTGCCCGCAGCACGAAGTCGAGAGAATTGAATCAGACTTCTTGTCGTTAGTGATGAAGAATTTAGACTGCCAGGCATACCTCACCACTTTCAATACCTTATCTAGGCTAGTTCCGTACTTGGTAACCCCAGAGCCGAAAAGGATTGCTCGCTTCATCGGGGGTTTAGCCCCGGAAATTAAAGCTAGTGTTAAGGCATCAAGGCCTGCAACCTTCAGATCAGCAGCAGATCTATCTCTATCTCTCACCTTGGACGTAGTCAGGTTGAGAGCGCTCAGGAATTCAGAAGAGAATAAGAGGAAGCGTGAGGACGATACCTCACGAAGATCGAATAAAAAGCACCGAGGTAATGATGACCACAAGAAAGGGTCGGGATTTAAGAAAGATGGGCAACAATCGGGAGATAATCCCAAATGTAAAACTTGTAAGAAGAACCATTTTGGGAGGTGTCGACTTGAGTCGAAATCCCAGTCTCACTCGAGACCCTGTGGAATTTGCAAATCTACGGATCATAAGACTTTGGAGTGTAAGAAGCTGAAAGATGCAGCATGTTACGGTTGCAATGAGAAAGGGCACATTAAGTCCAATTGCCCAAAGAACACCAAGAAAGCCGAGGATGGAAAGAAGACCAATGCGAGGGTCTTCAAGATGGATGCTAAGGAAGCTGTTCAGGATGACAACGTGATCACAGGTACTTTTCTCATAAATGATGTTTTTGCTAGAGTATTGTTTGATTCTGGAGTAGATAAGTCTTTTGTGGATAATAAGTTTTGTGAGTTGTTAAAATTGCCTGTAAAACCCTTAAGTGTGAAATACGAGGTGGAACTAGCTGATGGAACCATAGAAACAGCCTCAACTGTTTTAGATGGATGTGTTATATCCATTAGGAATCACTCTTTTCCTTTGTCCTTACTTCCCTTTAAGCTAGCCGGTTTTGATATAGTTATAGGTACGGATTGGTTATCGCATAACCAAGCCCAGATTGTGTGCAACAGAAAGCAAGTGGTAGTCAAAACTCCGTCTGGGGAGTCACTTACCATTCAAGGGGATACTCAGCATGGACTGCCCGAGCAAGTGTCCATGCTCAAGGCATCTAGATGCTTGAAGAAGGGTTGTGTCATTTATATGGCACAGGTTACTATTGATGAGCCAAAGCCCAAGATTGAAGACATCCCTATCATTTCGGAATATCCTGAAGTTTTTCCCGAAGAACTACCTGGTTTACCACCAGATAGGCAAGTGGAATTCCGAATTGACATCATTCCGGGTGCAGCACCAGTAGCAAGAGCGCCTTATAGGTTAGCACCAACGGAGATGAAGGAGTTAAGGACGCAATTAGATGATCTGCTAGCCAAAGGTTTTATTAGACCTAGTTCGTCTCCTTGGGGAGCGCCGATCTTGTTTGTCAAAAAGAAGGATGGATCGATGCGTCTGTGCATCGATTACCGTGAGCTTAATAAAGTCACTATCAAGAATAGGTATCCTTTGCCCAGGAGCGACGATCTGTTCGACCAGTTGCAAGGGGCAAGCTACTTCTCCAAGATCGATTTGAGATCAGGCTATCATCAGTTGAAGGTCAAGGATGAAGATGTGCACAAGACTGCATTTAGGACTCGTTATGGACATTACGAGTTCCTAGTGATGCCTTTTGGGCTCACTAATGCACCGGCCGCATTCATGGATCTCATGAATCGCGTCTGCAAGCCTTACTTAGACAAATTCGTCATCGTCTTTATTGACGACATCCTTATTTACTCGAAGAACCAAGCTGCCCACGAGAAACACCTTCGTTGTATTCTCAAACTTCTACACCAAGAGAAACTCTACGCCAAATTTTCGAAGTGCGAATTTTGGCTTCGAGAAGTCCAATTCCTTGGACATGTGGTAAGTGAGCGTGGTATCCAAGTGGATCCCGCTAAGGTAGAAGCAGTTATGAATTGGCAAGAGCCAAAGACACCTACTGAGATTCGTAGCTTCCTGGGTTTAGCAGGATATTATAGGCATTTTATCGAAAATTTCTCAAGGATTGCTGCGCCCCTAACTTCGTTGACACGTAAAAAGGTTAAGTTTGATTGGGGCCCTAAGCAGCAGGAATCCTTTGACATTCTGAAGAAAAAATTGAGCAATGCACCAGTGTTAACATTGCCCGATGGTATAGAAGAATTTGTGGTGTATTGTGATGCATCACACACTGGTATGGGCTGTGTACTCATGCAGAAAGGCAAGGTTATTGCCTACGCTTCACGACAGCTAAAGGTGCACGAGAAGAACTACACCACCCATGACTTAGAGCTGGGTGCCGTTGTATTTGCATTAAAGCTATGGAGGCATTACTTGTATGGAACCAAGTGTGTGATCTATTCAGATCACAAGAGCCTTCAACATTTGTTCAATCAGAAGGACTTAAACATGAGGCAAAGACGCTGGATGGAAACTTTAAATGATTATGATTGTGAGATAAGATACCATCCAGGCAAGGCAAATGTAGTTGCTGACGCCTTAAGCAGAAAAGAAAGAGTAAAGCCGATAAGAATCAATGCCAAGCGCATCGAAATCAGGAATAGTTTGAACGAAAGGGTGTTAGCTGCACAGAAGGAAGCTGTGTTGGAAGCTAACTATCCTGAAGAAAAGCTAGGAGTAACTGAGGAGCAGTTATCCTATGACAAAGACGGAATGCTAAGATTGAATGGACGAATATGGGTTCCAGTTTATGGAGGACTTCGAGATGTTATCCTCCAGGAAGCCCACAGTTCCAAATATTCCGTTCATCCTGGAGCTGATAAGATGTACCAGGATCTAAAGGCCAACTACTGGTGGATTGGTTTGAAAAAGTCTATAGCTTCCTATGTAGCTAAATGTTTGACTTGTGCGCAGGTCAAAGCTGAGCACCAGAAGCCGTCAGGATTGCTACAACAGCCTGAAATCCCCACATGGAAGTGGGAGATGGTGACGATGGATTTCATCACCAAATTGCCAAAGACGAGAAAGGGAAATGATACTATATGGGTCATAGTGGATAGACTGACGAAGTCAGCACATTTCCTACCCATTAAGGAAACCTACAGCTCAGACATGTTAGCTCAATTATACGTAGATAAAATTGTAGCATTGCATGGCGTGCCATTGTCAATTATCTCGGATAGAGATACGAGATACACCTCTCATTTTTGGAAAAGTTTCCAACAGTCTTTGGGCACGCGCTTGAATTTTAGTACGGCTTACCACCCACAGACAGACGGACAGACAGAGTGAGCGTACCATCCAAACATTGGAAGACATGCTTCGTGCATGTGTGATTGATTTAGGTGGCAGTTGGGATAAGCATCTGCCATTGGTCGAGTTCTCCTATAATAATAGCTACCATACTAGTATTAAGGTTGCGCCCTTTGAGGCATTATATGGTAGAAAATGCAGAACACCTATTTGTTGGGCGGAAGTAGGAGACGTTCAATTGTCAGGACCGGATTTGGTCTTTGAAACGACGGACAAGATTGTCCAGATTCGCGATCGTTTGAAAGCTGCCAGGGATAGGCAGAAAAGTTACGCGGATCCAAAGCGTAAGTCTTTTCACTTCGAAGTAGGTGACAAAGTATTGCTTAAAGTATCACCCTGGAAAGGGGTGATGCGATTTGGTAAGAAAGGCAAGCTAAGCCCGAGATACATAGGACCTTTTGAGGTTATCGAACGTGTCGGGTCAGTTGCTTATAAGTTAAACTTGCCTGAAGAACTCAGTGCTATACATAATGTTTTTCACATCTGTAATCTGAAGAATTGTTTCGCTGATGAATCACTGGTCATACCACATACGGATGTGCATATAGATGAAAGCTTGAAATTTATGGAGAAACCGTTGTCGATTGAGGATCGACAGGTGAAGAAGCTTCGAAGGAAGCATGTGCCTATTGTAAAGGTCAAATGGGATGCCCGTAGAGGTCCCGAATACACATGGGAGGTAGAATCCACGATGAAAGAAAAATACCCTCAATTGTTTCAGTAAATCTCGAGGTCGAGATTTCTTTTAAGGGGGTGAGGATGTAACACCTCGAAAATTTACGTCCAATAATGTATTGACACGTGTCATAGGCTTTGAATATGTGAAAAAGTACTTTAGAGGGACTAAAGTTGACAAACAGTGAAACTCTGTGAATATAAGGGTCCGAAGTGTCAACAATGGATAAATAGGCTCTACAATAACCCTACATGGTGTTTATAATCTTAAATGATTAAAGCATGGATCATACAAAGCAGAAAAATGAAAGAAAGTGAGGAATTACAAACTACAGGGGCTAAACGTGTCAACATGTTGAAAGTATACCTCTGAGTGACCTTTTGGCAAACCCGAAGCTTTGTAATGGTAAAATATACTCACTAGAATATGTGATAAAAATTTCATCAAGTTTCGTTATCGTATGAGAAAGTTATGATCAAAACCGTGCACGAAGGGTTAAATGCGTTAACGTTGAATTTCATGACTTTTCGGGTAAGCACAAAGTTAATCAAGGACTTTACCATGTTTGTAAATGTCCCAAGGTCCTTAAAAATCAGATTTGAGGGTCAAAAGTGCAAGATAAATAGCCAAAACCACGTAACAAGGGACCAAGGACTGAAATGCAAATGTTGGAAAACTTGTTAACCTGGTCGCATCTTGTACGCGGCCCGCGTAAGGAGTCTCGCGGCCCACCCCAAGTCACCAGCGAACAAAAACGCGCAGATGGCAGTTGCAGGCCTGATCTCGATTGTTAACAGCTGTTACTCGATACCTGGGGCTCTCCAATGGATTTACATGCATAGGGGGGGGGGGGGCACTTGGACACATCTCATAACATCAGTAGGCTCTTGTGGCAGCATCTAAGGAGATCAAAGTTTGTATAAAAGGGTCTTGAAGTAGCAACATTGTTCTTGCATTTACAAACAAATTCACAAGTCCACTTCTGGAGCTTCTCTGATCAACCTCAGGCTTCCTTGTGATCTCTAAGCATAATTAGGACTCTTGTAAGTATTCCTAACCCTCTCTAATTCGTTCTAGCTTAGTTAATTAACCGAAAGTCAAACCATCGTAATTTAAGTTTGACTTTAAGATTAAATGAAATTTGCTCAGTCATTTCTCGAATTGAAAGTACCTACAAGTTGGTATTTATGTGGGTAACAAACCCTTAAAAGGGTATTTCTAGATTCCCACTCTAACTATGTTAATTGTCGAGTCAAAGCATACTTTAAAAAGTCAACAGAATGATTAATTGCAAGTTTAAGCATAATTAGCAATGTAGGGTACATGCAACCTGTTTGATCATTAAAATAACATGGTAATTAATGTAAGAACATGTCTCAACATGTTCAACTCGACAATTTTCAGTATAAACCCGGATCGGACCCGAAAGTCGCATAAATTGACTTTTGCTTTGACTATCAGTTCTGATCCGTTTATGCATGTTTAAGATCTGCCTTAGAGCTTATTTTGGACCAGGTTTCATATAAGTATAACTCTCTGAGATTACACAACTTGGTTTAATACTTATCCGATTCATATGCATGTTTCCGATTAATGCTTAAAAGTTGACTATTATGCCCTTTTGACTATAAAACGTGATTTTTGAAAAAGTGAAAGAGTAGAAACATTAATTACTGATTTATAAACTTGCACCAAAAATTTGACATCAGTTTGAGGTCTAGATTAGGAGTTATGCTCATTAGCGTCAATTGAAAGCTTTATGTTACTTAAACGGTGTAATTAGCGTATAACCTATTTAAACCCACTTTTTGATATCAAACTTTTTACCCACTGATGTAATATAATATTTTGGGATTTTTGAAGATTTTTATTTAATTTTTTGCTTAGCATAACATAGGTCTCTAAGTTTAATTCGGTAAATACCAGTTTTGCCCTTTTAAGCCATAAAATGAGTTTTACAAATCCTTTTGACCCCAAACCTTTTTCTACTGATTTTATTTGTTAAATAAAATATTTTGAGCCTTCTGGAATTATAAAAATATCAGCTTTCCTTTAAAAACCCGGAAATGGCTCCAAATCGCCTTTTTAAGCGTTTTTAACGCATAGTATGTGCTAAAACCATATTTAACATATAAGGTTGATACCTACTGATATTTTTAGCATATTTTTATATAATAACAGTAAGTAAAAGTTTATAAACTCAGGTTTCCAGTTTTGACCTTTTTAGCCCTTGTGAAATTACCAAAATACCCCTAAGGTGCATAGTTTGGTTTTAAATGATAAGTTTCACATATAGGTCATACCCTACTATTGTAACATGTTAAATTAAGTGTATTTACTGTATAAATCAGACCTGTAACTCAGATTACAAATTAAACTCTTTTATAATCTTTTAAATGACCAAAATGCCCTTATGAGGCATAAGTTGAGTTTAAATTCATTTGGGGCATAATAGAAGATATCTTACTGATATTATAACATAATTAAGGCATATTAAATCAGGGAACTTGCATATGACTCTTATGGTTACCCGTAACGCCCTTTTCTCGCTCGGTTCGGTTTATGTAACTAGTTTGCATAAATTGACCGAAACGGGTCAAACCTTATCATTTTTGTCTCAAAATCCAAAATGTATTTAGTATACCCATATTATACAAGTATTCAAACTTGTCGGGTCTAAATCACATTCTATCCGGTCTTCGCTTAATCGTGCGTTTGAACCGTATCGTCCTTAAAACTAAACGGTCTAAGCTTAGGCTTAAATAAAGACCCGTTAGAAATCTAATAGGTTGTTAAAAACCTTTGTTCCAGAATAGAAGAGCCAGTAAAAGCTACCTTCACTCGCTAATTGAGATTTATACTTACAAAGGTAAATACTTTTAACTTATTTTCCCTATACGGGCTTGGGGTACGGTATATAAAATACCGCTTGGTCCGGCATTGAATTCTTTAATCGAATAGAGGTTAAATTTATTGATATGCTATGTTTTGAATGTGTTTTGTTTGCTTAAAGCCTTTGGGGGGTTAATGACCATGTCCCGGATATCCTTGGCATCATCTTACGAGATGGCCACGACCTGAGCACGGGGTGTAGGCGTACACCTGTCAGTGTATAACTCAATTTTTGTGGTGTGTCTATTAATCTTTAACCCGGTCTACGGATCGGGCTACTGAACGCATAAGTAACATGTAAATCCCTTACAAGATTATATTGCATAATTATCCCAAGTTATAAAATGTTTTGTGCCACGTGCATTCAAATCAATTTTCAACCCTTTTTAAAATGAGTCAGTTAAATTGTATTTACCAGTGTAAACTGACGTATTTTTTCCAAAAGGTTAAGTGCAGGTACTACTCGTACTAGGCTGGCTGTCTTCTAAAGCATCCACAATAAGTCTCGCAAGCTTGGATGTCAAATAAACTGTTGAACAATATCTTCTTTTATTTTGATCCGCCTGTGGATCCATTTCAACTACTCGTGATATTTAATATTACATTTTATTTAAAGTTTAAATGAATCTATCTTTGCTTCCGCTGTGCATTTATATATTGTGTGGTTTGTCTATGATGATACCAACTACATCACGATACTCCCCACCGGGCCCACCGGTGACACGTGGAAAATAGGGGTGTGACATTGTGCTTTTGTTTGACCTCTAATTTGCGTTCATGATCTAATCCGGTGATTTGAAGACATTTTTTGTTGAATCGAATGAGATGGTTGATGTAATGTGGCCGTATTAGTAACAAATAGTAATTAATATAACTAAGTTTCCCGAGCCCAGGAAGCAATCCCGGGTAAAAACCTAGTTGTACATATATATAATATAAGTTACGTTGTCGCAGGTTTATAATGTATGAATATTGGATGCTTGGTTTACAAGGGATGAATATTGGATGTTTACAAGCGCTAGTGGCTGGATTTATTGTTTTTATTATAAGAACTACTTTCGGAATTTATGTATTGTTTTGAATTTTAGTTGTTCAAAACTTTGGATTGTTTTGAATATGTTATGGTGTTTTGAAACTTTGAACTTTTTAAGCTTGGATTTTATTATCGGTTTGTTGAATGTTTTAGATATTATAAACTCGGAAAATTGGATACGAAACAGGTTTAGTTTTGTTCTAATTAGAAAACAGATTTTTTGTTTTTTTTTAAGTTCGGATATCCGTTTTGACATCCGAATCCGAATCCGAAATTTCGGATATCGGATATCTGAAATTTCGGATTCGGATGTCAATATTCACTATCTGAAATTTTCGGATATCCGAAATTTTCGGATATCCGATCTTGAACACCCCTATAAATACCCTTAACAATTAAAAAATAATTAAAAAAATGAAAGAGATAGGGCCCACCTCTCTCTCTACCACAAATAAATGAAAAGGAAATCAATACCAATAACAACAATCAATTAAAAGTTTCATATGAAATTATAAACAAACACTAACGATGTACGGGGTGGTCTCGACAAAGACATCTGGCAAGCCTTTTGCCGATAGGCAACACCGCCGACATGGTTGGGTTTGCCGATGGGGGAAGGGAAATCGTGGAGACTTTGCCGATGGGGGAAGGGAAAAGGTGATGAATGTTGGGTGGCGACCACTAGTATTCAACCAATGATGTTTTGTTTTGTTTTTTGTTTTTTTTAATTAGTTTGCCTAATCTCATCTTAGGCATGCACCTCTTATGTTTTTTGGGCAATAGACAAAATGAGATGCAAATTACATGGCACAACATGATTGAGTGAGGGGAAACTTTGCCTAATCCCTTAGACATGCACCCCTTACACCCTAAAAGGAGAAACATTCCTATCAAACACCTTCAAAATAACATTCGATCAAACTTCTTGTTGTTTGATTGTTTTAATGGTTTTGCCCCAATGGTTTAAAAAGTGTCATTTTTCCTCCCATGTCTATTTAACTTATCTCTATTTCACTCCACGCCCAAAACAACATCCATTTGCAACGTTAAAAACAGTCATTTGCCCCTCACATGAGGGGGCAATTATGTCTTTTCCCAACATATCTTATTATTTAGTATTTATTTATATATAAAAAAGAAAAACACAACTCTCTTTCACACACTTATCTCTCTCTCTACCATCTCAGACCGTCACCACCCACCACATCTATTGCCATCACCACCCCACCAACTACACCTGCTCTCTCCCCCCCCCCCCCCCCCCCCCCCCAAGTTAACCTCCTTTTCATCAGAAGATTAAACCTTTCAAAACAAACCTTAGTATCAAATAGAGGTGTAAACAAGCCCAGAGGCTTGAGAACTACTCGTTATCGGCTCGGTTGAAAGCTCGAACGAGCCGAGTTGTAACGAGCCTAAGCCCAAGCTCGAGCCTGAAATAGAGTTCGTTTAGTTATCGAGCCTGGAATACAAAGCTCGTGTAGACTCGCAAACCTAAGCGAGCCCAAACAACATTTTTTTATATATAATATAATAATAATAATAATAATGATAACATTGGCGAGTCAACCTCGAGCCGAACATTGGCTCATTTAAGCGATATTGAAGCGAGATCACTAGTACGAGCCATTAGAATGAGTTGTTCAGCCATTTGATCACTGATCAAGGTGCTTATGATTGATATAGTTCGTAACGGTTTCCAACTGATTTTGAACGACCATTTTTTAATATTATCCATTTTTGCTCTTCGTAACAAAAGTTCTTACATCTCTCACTACACTCCAAGTGGATGAACATGTTGCTTGTAGATAATAACATTGTTTGTGGGTCAACATTGCTTATATGATTATTGGTGGTTTATACTCTTTCAAATAGTTATGGCAAATTCAAATGAGTCTCAAGTTTCTTGTACACATTTTTCTTGTTTGTCCTTACCTTCAAGTGGTAATGTGGTATATTAAATGTGGTGATGGAATCTTTATTTATTGCTTATTGTCTATGGCATTTTGTCCATGCTCGGTAGGAGTGGGCATTTAAGTGATTTGTCGTAGGTGAAGACTTTTAGGAGTTATGTCCACAGTTAGATTGCGTCTTGTGGAGTCATGAGCACCAGGCGCTAGCCACGCAGCTGCCACGGTGGCTCGCGAACATCACAACGGCGTCAAGCTATCGGGGGTCGCGAGCGAGCAGGCGTGAGTGTGGTAGCTTGGGCGAGTGGGCCTGTTTGGGATGTTTTGGGGCGCTATTGATGAAGTTGCCATAACAGGCTGGCGTGAGTGGGCAAGATGATGAGTAGACGTCTATTCAGCTTTATGTATCGCAATATTAGAGGATGGATCAGTTCGCTAGCCTGAGGCACAACGGGTAGTCCTATAATGTTATACATTTATACATTTTTTTGTCAACTACTTGTAGACCGGGTTAATACAACTAGGTAATATTAGGGAATAAAACATAAAACACAATATTATACTTTAAGAAGACTTGTTTAATAATCTAATAGTCCTTTAATCCTTTTTATTAAGCGAGTCTAAGAGCATAAACATCCTTATGTGGCAAAGTGTTAATTCTAGGACCAACCTTCCAAGAACTTTCCCGATTGTGAGTGTGGTTCGGTTTGTGAATTTGAGCATAAAGTCTGTTTGCAAGTACCTGGTTTGAGAAGGTGACCCCCACCCCCACCCTCATCTCCATGACTCCATCTCACCCAAGTGGTTTTCTATATACTATATTGTATTATTTTAATGTTTTTAATAGAGGTTTTGTAATATCCGGTCTCCTAGGTGGTCACCCATCCTACTACTATTACCCGAACATGTTTAACTGTGGAATTTTCGTATGCTCCACAGCCAATGCGCCCAAAACACCATTTACGATTTAAGAGATAGTGCATTTCTTATGAACCAAAAAATCTCTCCTAGCCACAACCGATGTGTGATTTGCCTTGGGCGTATCAGTGGTTCGTGTTAATCTTTTCAATATCGTTACAGACCCCCCCCCCCCTCTCAAGGACTCATCGTCCTCGATGAGGTTTGCCCCACCATCCTAAATGGCTCAGAAGTGGTTGTGATACCTTTTGTAACATCTGGTCTCTCGTACTATTAATATTGTCTGTTTTCCCCCTGATGGGTAGCCCATCTAGAAACTCATGGATTTGCTTTGGTTGCATCGGTGGATACATTTGGTTTCTTCGCCAAGTGAGGTTTGGGTATGTCTTACCCTAGATCAGACACTATAAGCTCCTGAACGCAAGCAATGGTTTATAAAACTGCTAAGATATCATATTATGAATCATAATCATGTCACAAACATATAATAGTAATGTACAAATTTTATCTCCACAAGATCGAGATCCTTAAATCAAATCATGTTTTGTATTCTCAGGGTCGTCTTCGAAAATCACACAAATTTTTTTGGCCCTGTTTGAGATGAAAAATTTGGGCCATATTCGAAAATCTCCATTTAATATAAACTCATCAATCACTAAAATTTATATGGATGTAATTTAAATAGTTATTTTAGCTAAGTTTAGAAAGTAATTTATTAAATGGAAACATCCATTTGACAAAATTAAACATTAAATGTCACTAACAAACAAAAAAAAAACTAACTAAAATAAAGAATTTGAATGAAGATGTCGGTATTAGAACCGACGTCTCCTTGTTATCTAAGCAACGCAATACCGATTAGTACAATGGCTCATTTATGTTATCTCTTGATTCAGTGCATATATATTCGATCTTATAGAGTGTAAATTATATACAAAATTAAAAACATTCAGGCCCTCGAAGGGTTTGGGCCTTGTGCCATCGCCCACCCCACACCCCATACGGGCCGGCCCTGTGTATCCTACTTATATGATGCATTTTTTTTAATATAGACTAACTAAATTGTAAATACGTTAGTTCAAATGTTATATTAATAGTGTAATGTCACTAAGTTGATTTAAATCACAAAACTAAGTTATTAAGAATACGGGTTATATGTGAAGAATTGTTGAAGTTGAATATTTCATGAAAGTTACTCTTAAGAATCACATTAACTAGTTAGTTCTTATGTTGTTTACTTGTTATATATATTTTTAGAAAGTTAGCTATTATGAACCCGGACCTAGCCTAGATAAGATCCAAATAGCCCAGTCCAATCGTTAATCGTTGTTAGATTGTATCAAATTAGCAGACATAACCAGGGGCGGATTTAGAGGGGTTTACCGGGCTCCCAGGAACCCAGTCGATTTGGAAAAAAACGTTTTTTTGTAGTGTAAACCTTGTATGATTTGGAAAAGAACGTTTTTTTTGTAGTGTAAACCTTGTATGATTTGGAAAAAAGGAACCCAGTGAAAAAACTGGCTGGATCCGCCACTGGACATAACATTAGCCTATATGAGTATATGGTTTTTAAAATTTTTCGATTCAAGTCAAGCTTACGATTAAGGTTAGGATTATTGAGGAAACCCACTGTTCGAAGATTCACTACAATAAAATCTGGCTCTTGGGAGGATTTTTTTTTCAAGGGGGAGAATGTAAGATGCTTTTTCGACTTGGTAAAATTGTGGGTTGACATTTATTTTCTGGTATACCAAATCCGCTACCAACTTGCTATTTTATTATGAATAAAGTATGATGTGATATTTATATTTAAAAAAAAAGAAATTATTTTAACTGTTTTAGAAATATTCTCTTATTATTCTTTATTATTTGATATCTTCTCGCCAAGTTTAAAAATTAGGTCGAGTATACGAAAAACTTTATTAAAAAAATACACCAATACTTTGAATAAATTTAATAATCCTCATTTGTTTGAATTCGTATTTGATTTTTCGTATCACGTAAAATAGTTTTTCCTATAACTCATAACAATATTTAGCTATTTTTTATTGCTTTTTAAGGGATTTTTACATATTTGCTCTCTCCTAAGAAGCCTTATTACATACTAGTTGATTTTCCACCCGCGCTTTGCGGCGGGGACCCAATGTCTGCAAAACGCGTATCAGCAGCAAATACCGAATACCAAAACATAAATAAAACTGACGTGATAAGGATGGTCTCTCCGTCCTAAAAAAACGATTTTAAATAACCTAATATATAATAATAGGACTCACACGTCCTACACGTTGGAAATTCGGTTGTTTTCAATTTAGTTATTACGGTGCTAACACGTTAAAGTATGAATGAGCTCGGTACCGGCAACGACACCGAAAGTACCGATCCGGAAAATCATCGAAATTAGGTACCGGTACCGAAAATGCTCGGTACAATACGGTATGGTATTTGAAGGTAAAAATCAATAAATACAGGTATGGTGCTAGACCGGTGTCGAACCGAAAGTAACGATTCTGAAAACGCCAAAAGGTGGGTACCAAATTGGTACAAAAAATGATTTGGTATAGTAAATTTGGTACCGATACGATACCGGTTTGATTACAAGATTTGATACGATTTGTTCATCAATAATCTAAATATCCAAGTTGATTTTACATGCTACAATTCATTTATTACAGAAAAAAGACAAAAAAGAAAGCAAAATAAGTTGTTGTGTATATAAAATCTCATTCAAACGAAATACAGTTTACTTACTGTGTGTATGAAAAATAATCTAAACGGTGCAATTACTTGCATTGCTACGTTGCTACAGGATTTGATGAGCTCGGTACCAACCGGTACCGAAAATACCGTTACCGAAATCCCCAAAAGTGTGTACCGGTACCGAATATACCTGGTACGGTACGATTCGGTACTGGTCGGTACTGGTACGGCACCGGTACTTGAGGGTAAAAATCGGTGAATACCGGTGTCGAACCGGTACCGAAAATACACCCGATTTGGTAAAAGCGGGTACCGGTACCGGTACCCGATAATATTTCTTCGTTCCTTATCGATGTTACTGTTCATTTACTTGTAAATTTAATATATAGGTAATAAGAAGATTTATATTCTAGAAATGCGTCGGAGATTCATTAGTTATATATCATGTTAGATGAAAGACAAATGTTTCTCACATGACTACGAGCCTATGTGTAAAACCAAGAAAAAATAATTTATCGCACGTTGCGACAGACCTATCCAACAGGAGAATAGACGCGTTGCGACGGACTTGTCAAACAGAAAAAAATAGATGAAAAAACGTTGAACCCCACACGCACGTTGCGGCGTGTTAACGCAGAAATTTAGAACGACACGTTAAATGGAGAACTTATGAAAGATGAAAAGTATATAAGAGACTAAAGTTGAAAGTAAAAAAAAATGTTGCGATTAAATTGCGAAAGATGAAAAGCTTTGGGTTGAAAGTAAAAAAAAAATTAAAGGGGTTAAATTGCAAAAGATGAAAACTTTTGAATTAGAAGTGAAAAATTAAATTAATCAAAGGGGTTAAAATACCAAAGATTGAAACTTTAGACTAAAATTGCCAAAGATTGAAACTTAAGAGTTAAAAAAGAAATCAATTTCAGATTATGAAAATAAAAGAGATAAATAGATTTAGTTAAATTGATGTTTAAAATTATTATTATTATTATTATTTAATAAAAGAGATAAATAAAAAATAAGGGTGAGAAATTACCAGAGAATGACACGTGTCCAAAAAGGATTTTTGTTTATTAGTATAGAAAGATTTCTCTAATCCCTAAATTTAGTTACATATTTCCCCTTTTTAAAGAAGTCTTATTACATACTTCCTCAATCCCTAAATTTAATTACATATTTTACATTCCTAAACCTCATATATTACATATTAACTCATTTCATTAAAAAAAAACTCTTATAGAATTACTATTTTACCCTTAGTGAGTTTATTAAATGACTAATTATATATTTCCCATTCTTATAAAATCAATCACATAAAAAACATAACATTAAAAATAATTTTAGTTTTTATCGGGTATATATGAAAATTTTCAAGTTTGTAAGGATAGGGTAAGGATACTGTAAAAAGGGCCTAAAGTGTGAGAAGTGTGAGAAGTGTATTATAACACTATATATAATACTATATAACACCATATAAACACCGTATAACAATATGTAACACCATGTAATACCATATAACACTATGTAACACTATATAACGTTATATAACAAATATAACACTATACATCTATCATAGACATGCTATCAGACAACCTATAGTGTTATATTTGTTATATAATGATATATAGTGTTACATAGTGTTATATGGTATTATATGGTGTTACATATTGTTATACGGTGTTTATATGGTGTTATATAATATTATATATAGTGTTATAATACACTTCTCACACTTTGAGCACTTTTTACAGGATCCTCTACCTGTAAGGATATATATGAAATTAATATTTTTTTTGAACGATTACTTTCAAAAAAACAACCGGCTAGCTCTCAAACCGAGGACCGCCAAACACTAATTACAAATGTATAACGGGTATTCTAACTCCTTCCACAAAACATTTGATTAAATCTTTTGAAAATTAGTTTTTATACAAAAATAATAATGAAACTAAGATTAAAATAAAGGAAATGAACATGGGTTATGTTGTTAGTTGTACCCATCAGAATGTTTTTAAAATTTGTTTACGCCTGTATATTCTGTTTTATATATATGTGTCAAAATTAATTAAATAAAAAAATTAAAAAGAATTTAAGTAAATCACCAAAATCGTCCCTGAGGTTTTATATTTGACAGTTTCATCCAAATATCCTTCAACTTAACAGAAAAAGTAAAGTAAGTTAGTGGTTTGGATGAAAGTGGCAAAAAATGCCAAAGGCGAAAGGCTATTTGGGACCAAAAAGTAATTTTGGATGAAACTGGCAAACAGACCTAAACCTCAGGAACGATTGTAGCAATTTACTCTAATTTATGAGAGTATATTTAGACATTTTGCTGGTCAACTAATGGTTGACCAACAAATTCTGTTAGCAGGGATGATATTGATTCAAATCGACAACCACAGGGACGTAAATGCTCAATAATGGCACTCAGGGACTGAACATGTGACCGGGTATAAACCACATGGACGGAAATTGTACTTTACACATAAGATATCTTTACGCATAAGATATAGATGATGCATGATATATAATAAGTTTTTAAAAGATTGAACAAAATTTACCAATGGTGATTTAAGCTAAATACTCACGGTGATTGAAAAACCTACTGAGAATGGTTGATACGTATTCAATCTCTAAACTAAAACCTCTAAACTAGATTGAAAATTGTTAATAAACTAAGAACCTCTAAAACTACTATTATCGTTTATATACCTGCAGGGCCGGCCCTGAGAATTCAGGTGCCCTGTCCGAACTCGAAAAAATGTGCCCCTTAGTCTTAACTAATCGACAAAATTTCTAATATATCAATGCCTAAATAATCGACTATTAACGTTAAATAACCTCTAAGTCCTAACTAATCGACAATTAATGGTAAAATAGGGGTGGCGGTACAACTTGTTGCCCGACTACCTGCCATTGCTTTGTAATTGCCTTTTTTTCGTGTGGAATGAGAGAAAGTTGATTACACATAAAAAAAAAAATTCAACAAAACCTAAATTGGTCCTAGTATAAAGTTTTTTATATTTAAAATAATATATTTATTGAGCTAAAAAAATAAAGTAAAAGAAATAACAAAGTTGGCTAAATTAAATATACTAAGAAATACATAAATAAGTAAATAATAAGTTTAGTTTGCTGTTAATTATTATTATAATTTTTGTATTTTTAAGTTGATAGAGAAAAAAAAAAGAAAAAGTTTAAAATGACTAGAAAGTAATACACATTATAGCTAGCTTTAGTTTGCGTTTATTATCATTATTATAATTTCTGTATTTTTTAAGTTGATAGATAAAAAAGAAAAGAAAAGGTTTAAAAATGACTAGAAAAGAATGCACAGTTTTTTAGGGGATGCTCAGTTAACACAAATTAATGCTCAGTCAATACAATACAAAATAATATACTTTCTTTTCTCTTTCCTCTTCAAGATGGCCGCTGCAACTATATAACCGGTCGGAAAAAAATTCCGGTGAAAAGTTTTTATCATTCTTTTCTTTTTAACTACTGTTCACTTCAATTACTCTTTGATTAGTAAGTTTCTAGTGAAGGTTTTTCCTTTTTAAAAAAAAAAATTAAGGGCACTATATTATGAAATGTGCCCCTCGGAATCATAGGCCCTGGCCGGTGGTCCTCCCCGCCCACCCCAGGGCCGGCCCCTGATTAGAACCCTCTAAAGAAAAATTAGATGAGGGTTACTTCATGTGTTGGAGCGGAGAATCTGTATAAAAAGTTTTTTTCTCTTCTTGTTTTTTAGTTACAAAAACACAGTTTTTTAAACCGGTTGCCATATCAACCTGTGCAAGGTAGTAGGGGAATTTGTTAACATAAAGACTGTATGCACTAGCTAACCGGCACTCGCAAACAACTATACCCAATATATGCCCACCCACGAAATTTCTTATCTTTTTAGCATTTAGAGGTGGAACTCGTGTTTGTTTGGCGGGTTGGTGGAACTCTCGACATAATATGTTTGTGCTATAGACATAAACTGTAGCTTAAGCGTAACACATCTAAAGTAATGTAACTTAAGTAGTACTACGTTAATTATCCGTTTATCTAAACAAGTTGATAAGTTCTAAATGAGTTGTAAGAAGTCCTTAACGAGTTAAACTCGTAAATAAATCATATTTTAATTTTGATTGAATTAACATATCAACTCGTTAAATATTTATTACAACCCGGTGACCAACAGGTCCTGTACATAGAAAGTCACCCTTCAAAAAAAAAAAAAAAAAATTTATTACAACCTAATTACCTAAGGCTCTCGGTATCCACACATCCCCTCTTTTTATTTGCACATCCCTAACCCTATAGGAAGTGTATTGGGCTATACGGCTCATCTGGGTCAAAGCGTATTGATCTATACGCTTCCTATACGTGTACTTGAAGTACAACTTTTCAGACACTTTTCATGCAATGATTATGGGACCAGAGGAACCGTATAGCCCTATACGCTTCCTATAGATTTTTTTTTTACAAAAGCAACATATGGCTTTTATCATCTTTTTTTTTGAACGGAAAGGAACGAGTGTCAACCACCGTGACACCGGGCGCTGTGGCCAAGGTCGACTACTCAACCGCCACCAGCCTCTTGGCTCTCCCAAATACGCGGAAACCCGACCTCTACCCGTCCGAAGGAATGGCAGTGGGAAGCGTATTGCCCAATACGCTTCCTATTGGGTCCCTATGGGAAGTCTATTGCCCAATACGCTTCCTATTGATTTAATTCATCCACCAACCAAAATCCTATGGGAAGCGTATTGCCCAATACACTTCCCATTGATTTAATTCGTTCACCAACCAAAGCTTTATAGGAAGCGTATTGATGAATACACTTCCTGGTAACTGTAAGGAATCGTATTGTCCAATATGCTTCCTGTTGGCCTCACTTTTTAGTCCTTTTCACTTTTCAGTACTTTTCTATGTCTGAAATGCCTGCATGACAGAGAGTGTCGGGGTTCAGTGTACGAATGGGAAGCGTATTAGCCTATACGGTTCCTATTGGTGTGACATTTATTGCTTATGAACCCTATAAGAAGCTTATTGGGCTATACACTTCATATTAAGGGATGTACACTAATTTTGGGGGGTGTCTAGATACCATGACCCTTACCTAAATACCACATTCAATTAAATGTTAAACAAATAAACTCAACTGAAGACTCAAAATATGATAATTTAGGTAGGGTGATGGTACCTACACATCCCCTAAAATTTTTGTACATCCCCCCAATAGAAACCATATAGGTCAATACGCTTCCCATAGGGTTTGAAGCATTAAATGCAACACCAATAGGAAGCGTATTGGGCAATACGGTTCCTATTGGTAAAATATTCTCTGATGCGCACGCAGTTCAAAATTATAAAGGTCTGAAAAGTGACCCAATAGGAAGCGTATTGCCCAATACGATTCCCATAAGTTTAATAGGAAGCGTATAGGACAATACACTTCATATTAGTTTTACTTAAAAATTATAAATTGCATCAAATTTTTAACTTATTATTGTTATCTTATAATGTTTTTATAAAAACACTTATTAAACAAAACAATATATATATAGGAAATGTATGGGGCAATATGGTTTCCTTGGACCCAAAGTATAGGAAGCGTATGGAACAATATAGTTCCCCTAGACCCAAAGTATAGGAATCGTATGGGACAATATGGTTCCCCTAGAGCCAATGTATAGGAAGCGTATGGGGCAATATGGTTCCCCTGGTCCCCTAATCTGAATCCTTTTTATAAAAATGTGTCAAAAAACGTTTATACATTATTGTAATACCCAAAACATATTTATGATAACTATGTGGGGTGGCGGACACTGTTCGACAGGTTATCGGGCAGGATAGCCCGTGGGATCGTTTATTTCGAATAGTGTCACACCCCAACCGATGGCGGAATCATCGGGGCGCGGCACTAGGCGAATCAGATTGCTCAAGAGAATCCATAACAACTATATTGCGATAATATTTAATACATTCGTTATCCCATACTAACAAGTAATACAATCACATAAGTTATCACAGATTTCTTGTCCTCTCGAACAATACAAATCCGACAACCTAGATTTTAGTTGAGTTTCTAGACTCCCTAGCTTGATTTGATATAGTCTGCGGTCTAACGTGCAACATACGTTAAAATATTTGTCAATACAAAAGTATTGGCGAGTATACAGGTTTGATAAGTATAGCATAGTAGATAAAAGTGTAGCGAATTTCCATATGCATAAACGTAATACACGACATATATACTCACAAAACTGATACTACCAACTAAGTCCTCGATGCTCGAATGTACGATGGCATAACTAGACCCCGTCGGGCACAATAGTACTATACTAGTCTTGGTGGGACGTCGCGAGTATAAGCCCTAGCACATATGCAACTAGCATCACGTATATCTATGCATAACAGTTATTCGCAAGTGATAGCTCGATTGATTGAATATTTCGATTGATAAGTTCGTTTTGTTAGAAACGTATGTTACACCCAAAATTCGATTAAAAAGGGGTCAAGTATACTCACAGTGCGTATTTAGCGAGATTACAACTTGATTGAGTCGGTTGCGAGTATGTCTGTAATGATCCTTGAAGAAATAGAGTAAACGAAGTACGGTTAAGCAAGATTGCCTTGAAAAGTTACTCGTTAGGTCAATTGGTCCTCATCCGTGCGGATTGACTTGTTGTCCGTCCGGATGAGCGAGGCGTGCGGCTAACAGTGTTGTGCGTGCGGATGAGTGTGCGCGCGGTTGACTTGTACGTGCGGTTGACATGTGCGTGCGGGTGACATGTCATCCGTGCGGACTGACATGTCATCCGTGCGGACTTGTGTCATCCGTGCGGGCTGACATGTTGTTCGTGCGGACTGACTTGTTGTCCGTGCGGACTGACATGTTGGCCGTGTGGACTGACATGTCTGTTTCGCACTCCGAGCACTGTTTCGAGTGTTTAACGGAAGGAATACGTTCGTTTTTACTAAGGTAGTGTAATTTCGCACTAACACTTGAAGTTCCGTCAATTCCGACTCATTCTAACGGCCGGGAATCACCCCGTTCCATCAGATCTGGCCGTTCATGGTGGTTCTTCATGGTTAACTCGAAATCGCACAGATTTAGGTGAGATTTGTCATTAAAACATGTGGAAATCACCCGGATCTGAGTCGTTTATAGTGAAATGAGACCCCAACTTGAAGTTCATAAGGACTCTTGGTGACATCACCTCAAAACGCCTCAAATCCGCAGATTTCACGGTTAGAATTTGGGTTTTGAAAGATAGAATGATGTAGAATCGAGTGTAGATTGTAGAAGTACAAGTTTTAGGTTGAAATCTTACCGGAATCGCGAGGAAATCGAGAGAAAAGGGTCTTGGTGCGCGTTTGGTTGAATAGGAGCTGTCACATCACTTGAATAGTGGTGTGACATGGTATTTATAGGCGACAGAGGAGAGGGAAAGAGATCAGGCCCGGATAGCCCATCCGTGCGGATGGCCCATCCGTGCGGATGGCCCATCCGTGCGGATGGCCCATGCGTGCGGATGGCCCATCCGTGCGGATGGCCCATGCGTGCGGATGGCCATCCGTGCGCATGTCCATCCGTCCGGATGGCTATCCTGACGCTTGGACTTCTCCGTTTCTGATCGTTCTGATAGTTTCGAAGCGCGTACTTATCATAATTAATTTATATTATCAATATATTGTTATTATTATATATATATATATATATATCACCAGGGTCGTATTTACGTATCCATAATCCAAAGTTTCGATAATTAACGATCGGTTTCCGATTCGAGTATGCGATTATTATCGACGTTGCACGGCCATCAAAGAGGGTAGTATAGGTCCTTTCTTGATGTCATCGTGAACGTTATTTCATGTAGTGCCATAAAGACTGACGGGGTACCGTTTACTCGTATTGTCATCATCGTCATGACGACTGGAGTTACAGCACTCACCCGAGGGTCCTTGTTGGCGTTAATTGTTTACGTTCAACACCTCACGGCCACTGAGGAGAGTAGAATAGGTCCTCACTCATTGCCTCCGTGAGTGTTAGTGTGATAATAGTGTAGTATAGTGATATTGTATTTCGAAAATATGCGATTATCCTTCGAATAGCGATATATACGATATAGTTACATTATGATCCAAATCTCCGGTGCTCGGCGTAACGAGTATAACGAGTAGTAACAACGCACAAAAGTGCGGGTTGTTACAGTCTCCCCTACTTTAGGAAATTTCGTCCCGAAATTAATCCAATAGGTAGACTTCTAAGAGTTGATCTTGTATAAGTAGCGATTCAGCGAGTGATTTGACCGTAAGTTGACAGCGAGAACGTTTCGAATAAGAGGGATCGACTGCGATAGCGAGAAGGCGACGTAAAGACGAAAGTATTAATCCCACGAGTTGGCATTCCAAAGTATCGTGTCTTGTGTAGAATTCGTTAGTTCGATGCGATTGTAATTTGAAAGGTTTCTCATGACGTAGGGTTAACTGAGTCGATCGTTAACCAACGCTACAAGAAGCGTTCGTCTTAGATATTAAAAAGGAATTTAGAACGAAAATCTTTTCGAAATTTTCCTCTTAACGTGCGGTCAACAGAATCGATGTTAACCGTTGTCGCAAGGAAGTTTAAGTTTCTAATATTTTAAGGAACTCGAAGTTAAAAACAAGGGTTACGAAAAACCCTCCTATGATATGGGCTCCAACATCTCAAGAAAATCTTATTTTTTGATCTTTGAAAAAAAGGTTTTAAGGAAAAATTGAACTCATGAAGGTCCCTTTGAATATGGAGTTAAGCTGATTCAATGTTACCTCCACATTGTGAGGAATTTCACTTGTCCCATGGTTTTAATAAAAGTTTTATAAAAATCAGTTTTAACCTTTTGAAAAGAGTAATTTGGCATCAAGCCCCACTTGGCACCTTCCCACGGAAGTTCGTTAATATGTTTAAAACACTTATATATAGGAATTACCAGCGGCGTATCCACCATGTTTTGCCCATATTACTTCCGTTTCGTGAGGCAGTCTCAGGTGTGCCGATATGACTCGGATAGAATTGCGTTTACTCGGCCCAATCGATAGGAAGTCGGACCGAGCATAAGATAGGATCGAATAGATTAATCCAGCGAGTTGATAAGGGAGAAGCGAATAGCGCGTTTTCGATTAGATTCCACATTACACCCACATGGCACGTTTCCACGGGGGTTTACTAACATGGCGAAACACCGTGCTTAACCAGGTTAGCTTTGCCTCGTGAAGCGGTGTCATGTGTACTTAATACCATACGAGCGATAGGCGGTAGATTATACACGATAGACGATCAGCGATTAGGTGATGAAACGAATAAACATGAAACACTTGCGATGACGGTGATGATGAACGAATTACGATAATCGGTAGTTGTTACGTTGCAAGCGATGGAGGTATGCGATCTGATTTACGCGGTTCGGTTCGATTGATTAACACCACAGAGTTGGACTAGCATTAGACCCCACATGGCCTTTTTCCACGAAAGGTCGCTGATATGGCTAAAACACCCTGCCTTAACCATATGAGCTTCATCTCGTGAAACGAGGTCATGTGCTAATTTAACACGAATACTACGGATAACGATATAGCGATAGATTGATACACAGCAGACGATAGCGATTCACATAATAAGCGATAGAGTTTTCGAGATACACATAATAAGTGATTGCGAGTCGTCGAGTTCGGTTCTTGTTTCGAATAAGCTTAACGCTTCGTCATGACGCATCACGGCTATCGAGGAGGGTAGAATAGGTCCTCACTTAACAATACCGCGAGCGTTCTTGTGTTTGATGAGATTGCTTGCTATAGACTTACGACCAGTCTTGCGTTGATGCAATTGTCCTGCGAGGTAGACTCCCCAGAGTCCATCGATGAGGCGATTGCATTACGTTTGCAGACTTACGACAAGTCTTGCGATGATGCGATTTCGGTTGTTACGCCTTGCGATTGAGTGTAGTGTGTTGAAAATAATCGCAATAGTATATAGGTCTAGTAACGTTTAACTCCACGTGGCACTTTCTTCACGGAACTTCGGTAGTATGATAAGGCACACCTTGCCCGACCCCTACTACTTTCATCCCGTGTTTTGGTGTCACCTTTTGTCAAAACGCTATGGCACCTTTAGAATTTACTACGATCACCGTGCACTGACCCAAATAATCCCGTGTGCACCCACGATTAATCGTTCCTTGCACGTTTATCGTACCTCGTTCTAGAAGTGTAGTGAGGGTAAAACACATTATTTCGTGATATAGTATATAGTATATAGTATGTGTGTGAATCTAGTCTAAGTGCGACGATTAGAGAGCGGAAGAGAAAACGAAAACGGAAATTAATGTTACATATAGTGGTAACTTCGAATAAGTGAGTAGGTTCAAAACTTAGAAATTAACGTCGAAAATCGTATCATTACAACTTTATCCTACGCTTGCTAGATGTCTGATGTTTGAAGACCTTTGTTGGAGCTGTTGTTGTTGTGCTCAGGTTCACGGTTCGATGCGGCAGTTGCGGGTGAAGTGACCGTAACGGTTGCAGTTATTGCAATAGCGACAGTCATCCCCAACTGGATGATGATAGGTACACGAGTAACACTGAGGATGAGCTCCAGTGTAAGCTCGTTTTGGAAACATCGGAACTGTTCGAAGAGGTTCTGGTTGCAGCAGTTCGGTTGTTGATGAGTTCGGGCTCGAAGTCTTTCGTTTGCGGCTGGGTTCGTCGGTGTTTTGCGAAGAAGTGTCGTCGTCGGAGGGTTCGTCTGAAGACTCGTTTGCGGAGTCTTCGGCTGATTTGTCAGAAGATCCGTTGGCAGATTCGTCAGAAGAATCGGCAGCAGATTCGTCCGAAGGATCGTTAGCAGATCCGTCAGAAGGACCGTTAGCTGATTCATTAGAAGATTCGCCAGCAGATTTGTCGGAAGATTCGTCAGTAGATTCATCAGAAGATTCGTCAACATGTTCGCCTGAAGGATTACTGGCGATGGCTTGATGAGCTTGCTTGACATGATTCTTTGAGAATAATCCTTCCATGAGTCGTTTGTGGTTGATTTCTGCGGCTAAGCGGTATGTTTCTTCGATGGTAGCAGGTCTTGCAGCTTCTACAAAATCACCCACACACTCAGGCATGCCACGAATGTACTTCGTGATGGCCTTCCCCGGAGTGTTGACTTGACTTGGGCAGATTATGCTAAGCTGTTTGAACCTTGCGGTGTAGCCAGCATTGTCACCTCCGGTTTGCTTGATTTCCCAAAATTCGTTTTCCAGCTTCTGAATCTCGTGAGGAGGGCAGTACTCTTTCTCCATGAGCTCTTTCAGCTCATTCCAAGAGAGAGCGTAAGCCGCGGAGATCCCACGTTTGTTACGTTCGGCGGTCCACCAGTCGAGTGCTCGCGATTGAAATACTCCGGTGGCGCAAGTAGTACGGAGACTATCGGGACACCCACTTTGACGAAGGGTAACTTCGATATAATCGAACCACTGGAGTAGTTGAGTCGCACCTCCTTCACCCGTGAACTCCATCGGGTCACAGGCTTTGAAGTGCTTGTAGAGAAAAGTAGATTGCGGCTCTCCTGTCTTAACGTCTTCCGAAGCTCGAGAGTGGCTGAGAGAGTGTCCTCGAGCGGCAATTTGAGAACTAAGCTTACTCACTTCCTTAATCACAAGTGAAGCATTTTTCTTCTCGGCGCTTCGTTTGGCTTTCCTCCTAGCTACTCGTCTCGAGGTAGAGTTGTTGGAAGGCATCTAGACAGGAAGAGACTTGGAGTGAGATTCGATCATAATGATTTTGAGTTTTGCGTTGCGATTGAGCGCGTTCAAAACATGGTGCGATAGTATAATAGTAGTACGGATCACATAGGAGCCACATAGGAAACACGAAATTCCTAAGTTCTCACACAATGACTTGTTTGTTTATACGTATATACATATATATTTATATAGATGTAACTTGTAATCATGCACATACAGGTCGATTTAGAATAAGCGAGGTCGCGTCGAAGTGAGAAAACGAGAGCGAATGCGATAGATTATGCATTAGTTTTGTTGCGACCATTCGGATTTCGTTTTAGATTGCGATGGCTGTGCGAATTGTGTGTTTATAAAGTAGGGAGTGAAAATCGTCACATCGAGAAATCGATAAGGCGTAAAGTTTCAAAACGTAAATAAGTTCCAATCATTGTAAAATTGGCGGGTCGTATGATAGAGTGCCTTGGGTGTTTAGGCGTCGACTACCCAAGGTATCCCAACTATATCTAACAAGTTCGAGCATGCGCGTTGACCTGGAGGACTTCATGCTTCCACTGGGATGCAGCTCATGGCATTCGTCTCCCTAGTCATCGCGTGGCTCGAGTTATCGTGATAGTCGGGTCCTTGGTGAGAGCTTTTGAAAACCAGTTTATAGAGAATGGGATGACTTATTAAGGTACGGGTTTCACCCCTGGCTTAACAGTTTCGTTCCTAATTGTGGTTATGCTCCTCGAATAAATTCGTGAGTTCCACTAGATTTAGAAATGGAGACTTTTGTCGAGATGTGGATGTCACTCCTAACTCGATGAAAAGTTCTCGTGCTAGAAAAATGCGCTGAGTGAGCAATCCTATCGAGAGTTCTTGGTTTTCACACCTGATCTCGACTGGATCGCTCGGTTTCTTTATGCGAGTATTTTCGAAAACGTGCATATTGTGTCGGCCTTAGGAAAGGCTAAGTAGTATTTCAGCCTTAGGAAAGGCTTCTTCGTGTGAAGTTGTAGTACGCGAGGTTCACACAAAGTTGTATCTTTTAGCAAATTTCGATCGAGAGTATCAAGTAAGCCCAATACAAACCCCACTGGGCTTGTACGAGTCGGCCTGTTGGTACTTAGACTATAGATTAGGTCAATTTCTAAGACGTCGACCCGGACTAGGTCGGGTCTGACCTAATTCCCTATAGTTATGGCTCTGATACCAATCTGTCACACCCCAACCGATGGCGGAATCATCGGGGCGCGGCACTAGGCGAATCAGATTGCTCAAGAGAATCCATAACAACTATATTGCGATAATATTTAATACATTCGTTATCCCATACTAACAAGTAATACAATCACATAAGTTATCACAGATTTCTTGTCCTCTCGAACAATACAAATCCGACAACCTAGATTTTAGTTGAGTTTCTAGACTCCCTAGCTTGATTTGATATAGTCTGCGGTCTAACCTGCAACATACGTTAAAATATTTGTCAATACAAAAGTATTGGCAAGTATACAGGTTTGATAAGTATAGCATAGTAGATAAAAGTGTAGCGAATTTCCATATGCATAAACGTAATACACGACATATATACTCACAAAACTGATACTACCAACTAAGTCCTCGATGCTCGAATGTACGATGGCATAACTAGACCCCGTCGGGCACAATAGTACTATACTAGTCTTGGTGGGACGTCGCGAGTATAAGCCCTAGCACATATGCAACTAGCATCACGTATATCTATGCATAACAGTTATTCGCAAGTGATAGCTCGATTGATTGAATATTTCGATTGATAAGTTCGTTTTGTTAGAAACGTATGTTACACCCAAAATTCGATTAAAAAGGGGTCAAGTATACTCACAGTGCGTATTTAGCGAGATTACAACTTGATTGAGTCGGTTGCGAGTATGTCTGTAATGATCCTTGAAGAAATAGAGTAAACGAAGTACGGTTAAGCAAGATTGCCTTGAAAAGTTACTCGTTAGGTCAATTGGTCCTCATCCGTGCGGATTGACTTGTTGTCCGTCCGGATGACAAGTCATCCGTGCGGATGATATGTCATACGTGCGGACAGTGGTCCGTGCGGATGAGCGAGGCGTGCGGCTGACAGTGTTGTGCGTGCGGATGAGTGTGCGCGTGGTTGACTTGTACGTGCGGTTGACATGTGCGTGCGGGTGACATATCATCCGTGCGGTTGACATGTGCGTGCGGGTGACATGTCATCCGTGCGGACTTGTGTCATCCGTGCGGGCTGACATGTTGTCCGTGCGGACTGACATGTTGGCCGTGCGGACTGACATGTCTGTTTCGCACTCCGAGCACTGTTTCGAGTGTTTAACGGAAGGAATACTTTCTTTTTTACTAAGGTAGTGTAATTTCGCACTAACACTTGAAGTTCCGTCAATTCCGACTCATTCTAACGGCCGGGAATCACCCCGTTCCATCAGATCTGGCCGTTCATGGTGGTTCTTCATGGTTAACTCGAAATCGCACAGATTTAGGTGAGATTTGTCATTAAAACATGTGGAAATCACCCGGATCTGAGTCGTTTATAGTGAAATGAGACCCCAACTTGAAGTTCATAAGGACTCTTGGTGACATCACCTCAAAACGCCTCAAATCCGCAGATTTCACGGTTAGAATTTGGGTTTTGAAAGATAGAATGATGTAGAATCGAGTGTAGATTGTAGAAGTACAAGTTTTAGGTTGAAATCTTACCGGAATCGCGAGGAAATCGAGAGAAAAGGGTCTTGGTGCGCGTTTGGTTGAATAGGAGCTGTCACATCACTTGAATAGTGGTGTGACATGGTATTTATAGGCGACAGAGGAGAGGGAAAGAGATCAGGCCCGGATAGCCCATCCGTGCGGATGGCCCATGCGTGCGGATGGCCCATCCGTGCGGATGGCCCATGCGTGCGGATGGCCATCCGTGCGCATGTCCATCCGTCCGGATGGCTATCCTGACGCTTGGACTTCTCCGTTTCTGATCGTTCTGATAGTTTCGAAGCGCGTACTTATCATAATTAATTTATATTATCAATATATTGTTATTATTATATATATATATATATATCACCAGGGTCGTATTTACGTATCCATAATCCAAAGTTTCGATAATTAACGATCGGTTTCCGATTCGAGTATGCGATTATTATCGACGTTGCACGGCCATCAATGAGGGTAGTATAGGTCCTTTCTTGATGTCATCGTGAACGTTATTTCATGTAGTGCCATAAAGACTGACGGGGTACCGTTTACTCGTATTGTCATCATCGTCATGACGACTGGAGTTACAGCACTCACCCGAGGGTCCTTGTTGGCGTTAATTGTTTACGTTCGACACCTCACGGCCACTGAGGAGAGTAGAATAGGTCCTCACTCATTGCCTCCGTGAGTGTTAGTGTGATAATAGTGTAGTATAGTGATATTGTATTTCGAAAATATGCGATTATCCTTCGAATAGCGATATATACGATATAGTTACATTATGATCCGAATCTCCGGTGCTAGGCGTAACAAGTATAACGAGTAGTAACAACGCACAAAAGTGCAGGTTGTTACAAATAGGAGCCGCACCATCTTATCGGCTTTTGATTGTGGAGTTTCTCTCCACATTCCGCTATAGACCTCGACCGGATGACCGGCCAAACTCGGATTTTGATAATCCGAACTTGCCGGCCCTATCACCCGAGATCACATTTCGTCTGTTTGGCGAGGTATTTGAGATGTCGCTTCGTCAATTTGCCGTCGCCACCGGTTTTTACACAGACGCGGAGTTGGTTCAGAACGTGTATACCACGGCTATCAATCGTATGCCCGAGGATGAGTTGATTGCCTGGTGGCCCACCATCGGTGAAGGTCCATACACCAAGGCGGAGGAGGTCCGATCCAAGATGAGCATGAACAGGGGGATCATCAGCATCCACAGAGAGCTTATCGTGCGGTTAGGTTGCCTCGGTCAACCAACCGTCTTCTCGATAGGATTTTGCGTAACCAAGATGAGCAAATGGGACTTCTAACACTGCATGGTCAGGAGATAACATCCCACGGTCGCCAGATGGATCAGATGCATGATGACATAGGGTGGCTGATGACTGGCATGGGTGAAATGTATAAGTACATGGGTATATCGGTTCCACCCCGTCCACCACCACTAATTTATCCGGACCAGGGCCCGTTCTTTACGTAGCAGCCCGAGCCGTCCATGCCATCCTTTACCCAGCCCCTCCCTTCCATGCAGGTACATTATCTTATTTTTATTTTTATTTCATTTATCTACGAACAATTTAATGTTATGTAATTGGTATTTTGTTTAAATTCTTATAGCCTTACGACCCGTCCTATACTCAGCCCGACCTTTCCTTGCCACATTTTCCTCGGTCCGGCCAGACCATGCCGCTCTTTCCTCTGTCCGACCTTTCCATGCAGGTATGTTATTTTGTTTTATTTCATTTTCTACGAACAATTTTTAATGTTATGTAATACTACATTCGTCCTATTAAAAGTGTCATATTTTGAATTTTCAAATTCTTTATTTATAAACTTTGACCTTAAATAATTTTGTTTGTGTTAGATAATACTTGATGAAAGTTATATGATTTGAGTGTGTTTTACAAGTGTTTTTATCGGGTTAATTTTCATCAGGTTTTATATAACACAAAAATATATAATTAAAGTCAAAGTTTATAAATAAATACTTTGAAAATTCAAAATATGACACTTTTAATGGGACGGAGGGAGTAAGTATTTTGTTTGAATTTTTTATAGGCTCCAGGCACGTCCTATACACGGCACAGCCCGTCACCCTCTACTAGGCGTGGCCCGAACTTTACAGAGGAGGAGCTCGCTGAGTCTGGCGAGGAGTCTGACGAGTATTGATGATGACCGTGGGAGTGTATTGCTTAATACGCTTGGACCCAGAGGAATCATATTGCCATATACGCTTCCTATACATTGGCTCTAGGGGAACCATATTGCCCCATACGCTTCCTATAGTTTGGGTCCGTGGAAACCATATTATATTGTTTTGTTTAATAAGTGTTTTTATAAAAACATTATAAGATAACAATAATAAGTTAAAAATTTGATGTAACTTATAATTTTTAAGTAAAACTAATATGAACTGTATTGCTCTATACGCTTCCTATTAAACTTATGAGAATCGTATTGGGCAATACGCTTCCTTTTAGCTGACCATCTTTTGAAAAGTTTGGTACACATATAGGAAGTGTATTGTTTAATACGCTTGGACCCAGAGGAACCGTATTGCCTTATACGCTTCCTCTGGTCCCCTAATCATTAGATGGCCATCTTCTGAAAAGTTTGTACTTCAAGTACACATATAGGAAGTGTATTGCTCAATACGCTTGGACCCAGAGGAACCATATTACCCTATACACTTCCTATAGGGTTCAAGGGATGTGCAAATAACCAAGGAGGATGTGTGAATAACCAAACCCTTTAGGTATCAACTTCATATCAGGAGTTATCACCAAAATGGACAAAGTAGTTCTGGGTCCATTTCTGGCGGCTAGAATGTAAGCATCTCCTCATGTTTAATAATGCAGTCGCCACAATTAAAGGGTCTTTACAAACATAGAAATATTTTAGGGAAATTTTTAGTTGTAACATTACTATTTTATGTCCGAAAGATTTTTTTTTCTAACTAGTTTGATTTTGTTAGAAGAATTTCAAACAACTTCAAATTAATGTTTTACACTCAATGATCAAGTATTTATGAATCCTTCTTGCATAAAGGTATTGCTATAATTCGGATATATATTCGGTCAGATTCAATCCACAACCATAATTGAGTGCAGTGGCGGATCTAGAAAATCCTTATAGGGGCAACGTTTCAAAGTAAAGGGGTAACGAAATCGAAAAAACGTCAAATTTTTCCAAAATTCACACTACTGTCGGAGCATCAAGGGGCAACGTGGGTTACCCCTTGTTAAGAGGTAGATCCGCTCCTGATTGAGTGATAGAGATATTAATATATTGGGTTTGGATATATGATAGTAAAGTACTTAGATTGAAAAGCTGGATTAATATTATTAAATGCCAGTAAAATATTTGAATATTCCGTTTCTTATTGAATAATTGGTTTGGTAACCTTTTGTTTATATTGAATGTCAATATTATAAGGCTGCTGAAAAAATATTCAATTCAAAATAAAATACAATTTTCAAAATAAAATACAATTATCATTGGGTTATTTTGGCCGGCTCCACCTTTGGGAGGTCACCGGTTCGACTCCCACTGTGGTCTTAGGGGGGGGGGGGGCGTCCCAATGATAGATCGTATCCTACCGAGGCATGGTGCGGTCTTGAGGGCAACCCGGTTTTACCCAGCTGGTACCCCAGCGAGTCTCTCGTGTGGGGGCAGTATGGTTTCCGAGCGGAAGTCAGCTTGCGCGGCGGCCGGGGCCCGATCGAACATCGCGTCCGAGAGTGCGGGGCTGACGGGGGAATGTCTTTGACATGAACCCGGTGACCAATAGGTCCAGTACATAGAAAATCACCTTCCAAAAAAAAAAATCTCTACATGCCATACGAGCCAAAAAAATAAGTATAGTTACATCATTGGATTTTACAGCCTATTTTGGTCAAGCCTCATAAGGACAATTGGACCTAGATAGGGACAGACTCGGCTGAATTTTCGGTCCGTGCTGTAAAGATGTTATTGGGTAAAATTCGCGACAGTAGTAGTATCTATGTCGTCGACTGGTGCAAGTGGTTACCCTTAAAATGTAAATTTTTTACGGCTTTGGCTCTGAAGAGCATAAACATTATTTTGGAGGATCTGAGAGGCTCTTTGTGCAATTCGGAAGATGAATCTGTGGAACACCTTTTCACGTCTTGTACGGTCGCTTCCTTTTTATGGCAACATATAAGCGCGTGGTGTCATGTTCCTAATATTTTCGCTTTCTCGGTTTGTGATCTCTAGGAATTGCATAACTATGTCGGTCTAAATGAACCTGCGAACAGGGGCGGACCTACATAGTGGTCAGGGTGGGCGGCCGCACCCCTTGAAAAAAAAATTAGTGTATATTTTAGGCAAAAAACCCGACCGCACCACTTGAAAATATGGTTGAACACCCCATCCACACCCCCAGCAAATAATTTCTGGGTCCGCCACTGCCTGTGAAGAGTGTTTCTCAAGGGATTATATCGATTGGGTGTTGGAGTATTTGGCTTGCGAGGAACGAGCTCAAGTTTCAAGGTAAGCCGGTTCGGATTGAGCATATCATTTCCGAGGTCAAGACGTTAGGATTTTTTTAGGTTAAAATAGGTCGAATTTAAAACATATCTTCTGGCCAGATTGATGTAAGTTTGTTATTATGTAATCTCTTCTTTGTTATCGCCGCCGTCCTATTTTTAAGTTGCTGCTGTCGGTTTTAATGAAGTTCATCTTAAAAAAAAAAAGTTACATCAGTGGATTAATTTGTTTATCTCAAGTTATTGTTGCAATTAATTCAACATCCCCTACACCGAAAGCCATCTTTTAAAACATCATCAGACGTCACATAAAATCATAAAACAATATTATAAAATATACGATAAGATTTAGGTTAACGACAGAAAATATAATTAACTTGGTCAAAATATCACACTTGGCCATACATTACACTCACTATATATGTGATTAATTAGCTGACGTAGACTAACGAGCTAACATTGATTAATTTATATGATTATACTAACAATGAATATATATGGTCAGATTAATGAAGTCTAATTCCTAATATTGATTATGGTTTTATAATAATTTATAAAGAAAGAGTCGTTTTGAGAGTTAAACTATTATAAAAGATTTTACAAGAGTAAATTTTACTATTGTTCTCTTTACTTTAGTAGACGTTCTAAAATTGCCTTTAGTTAAGTACGTGAAATTAACCAAGTAAACTCTCAATTTATATATTAACACTTTGTTCTTTATATTGCATTTGTATTATCTAATATTTTGTTTTTATATACACATACTTACATATACATAAAAAATACTTTTTAGTTTGAGTAGTGTTAAAACACTTGTTATAATTATAAAAATATTTCGGATATACAATAACTTTATTTAAATGAATTTGTGTTTTGTTTATACTTTATATAAAAAGTAATTTATCTTGTCATTATTATTTACGTTATAAAAATATTAAAAGCAGATTTTTTTATAAAATAAATTTAAAACTAATTTATATATATATATATATTTTTTTGGGTAAAAATATATGTTTTTATATATAAATATATGATTATTAACAAATAATAATGTTTTTGCAATATACATAGTAATTTGCAATTTTGTCTATTAATTAATATATTGAATATCACACACACTTGTTGTTAGAGGACTCTCACTAACAAATAAATCTACAGTAAATTTCTTTTGATTTGCAGCGGTTCACACCTAACACTTAGTCACAAATATATTTATGGTACATTAGAGTCTGGATGTGTGTATTCTTAATCTTCAATATATTTTATAAACTTACTAACTTTCAAAAAGAATATTCACTTTGTGCTTTGAGAACAAAATGTGTTTTGAAGAATTATAGTTTTCATTGTAGCTTCCCTTTTAGTGAACTGAACATTTTACTTTTCATTCATTTAAACAAACTTGCACGTAGTCTTTCATGCATGTGTACTTGCATTTGCATCTTATTTTAACTTCTAAAAAACAATGAGATATCATCTTCAACTACTAGAAGTTATAATATCCACTAATAAACTCTAATTAGGTTTATCATTAATTTGTTGGTGATGGTTCGTCGGGAAGCTGAGCGTGACTGAAGACTTTCACCGATGCATACTTAACTGAAGAATAACTAACAATTGCTACACTATCAAAGTAACGACGCGTATCCATATATAAAATTAAATGATCATTGATGTCAATTTCATCGACAGGTCCGTGATGACGAACATATAATGTGAAGATAAATGAAATGGATTTTATAGAATGTGAAGATAAATGACAACATGTTAAAATCAAAGAGGTTTTAGAAGTATATATAACAAAAAGAGTTAATCATGTAGATGTCCCTTGTGGTTTTAGAAGTATATATAATTAGTCATAACTAATATGAGGTGTTATGATTAATCACAAATATTATTTATGTAACTTGATCTAAAATAGATTAATAAGTTGGACTGTGTTAAACACAATCAAAACTCAGTCAAAACAATAAAGAATTCAAGTAAAACATTAAACAACACAATAATTGACTTGGGACATTCTATATATCTATATATACACACACCCTAACAGTCCAACACCACAAAACACATAACTCTAAAACATAAAAAATATGGACCAAATTACCTTCTCATACTCTTCATCATCATCATCATCCTCATCCTCATCTTCTTCTTCTTCAAACAATCATCCACCAAAAACAACAAAACCGAGTAGACCATCATACACCGATTCTCTCCATTCAGTCCGTAAAACAACCCAAAAACCTATCACCAAGCAATTCATTGCACCATTGCCACCAACCCCACAAAAAGTATACAAAGTGAGTTGTTCCAAGTTCAAACAAGCCGTTCTTATGCTCACCAGCAGTTCAGAGTTTCAATCTCCATCTATACGCCGCCTGAAAGACGTCGCTCCACCGCCTCTTATCCTACCAAAACCAATATTGAAACCACAACTGCCACCTCCACCTTCACCAGCTGCTGGAGGAAACATGTTTATTGCAAAGTCACCTATGATGGACTATTTTGAGAGCTTAAGTCCGTTGAGTTCAACTTTCTCGCCTGTAGCGCGGTCTTATGACCCCTTCGGGGTTGCGATCATGAGCCCGTTAGGGTTTCTGTCACCATCGTCATTAGTATGGTGTTCTTCGGTGCTTCTTAGTCCCACCAACATTTCTGGGTTCTCTCAAAGCCCCATCCTCTAGCTTCATGTTGTTTGGGTATTTTAGTCGTATTTTTTTTAAGATTACTAATATTGCTGGCTCTCATGTTTTTACTATCATTGTTTCAACGCAAAGTTAAAGTTGTGTTTGACTTTTGTATGTCAAAGATTGCTACTTTCGAATAGTAAAGTCAAACAAACATGGTTGTTGGTTAATGTTTTCTAGCATGAATGTTGTAAACTATATTTATTTAATTGCCGTTACGTTCATACCAATTTTTAGTGGATCATGTTAGTCATTTATACTCTACAACTAGTATTAAGCCCACCGCGTTGCGGTGGGGGTGTAAAACTGTTTCAAATAGAACCAATGTCACACCACCGCCAACAACCAACACGTATTAATGTGAAAAATTAGATCGTAACGTAAAACACAGAAAATAATAACTAAGTTGACTTAGTACCCGCTCGTTGTGACCAACCTGTTATGTTAAACGGGAAAAAAACAACGTAAAAGCGTTGAACTATACACATACATTGCATCGTATTAACTCGCAAATTAGAACGAAGTGTTAAACGAAACATAATAACGTTGAACCACACACGCACGTTGCACCGTGTTAACTCGCAAAATTTAGAATGAACCATTAAACAAAAAATTTGCGAAATATGATAAGTATAGGGACCAAAGTTGAAAGTAAAAAAATGTGAGATTAAATTGAAAAAGATGAAAACTTTTGGGTTAAAAATGAAAAATCAAAAAAAAAATTGGACTAAAAGTGGAATTTTAATTTTTTTTTAAAATACCCCTAAGCCTTATGTACAACACCCCAATACATATACATCTTGGAAATTTATAGTATGTAAATGGTAACGACCATATTTATTTGTAATTTTTTCTATAAATCGAGAAATATTTTTAACATCTAACTATCTAAGTATTTACTTGGGTAACACATTGTTAGTAACTTAGTGCTTCCGATCACCCAAAGACCCACTGTTGTAAAACCCTAGCTCACGCATGATATTTTGTGACTATGAAAAAATGTGCGTTGAGATCAATTTTTCATGCATGCAATTTTTATTTAATAGAAGGACCTTGACATCAGGTAACATACTTGTTCAGTTATAATATGATTCAGATTTGATGCATGCTATTCATTAACCATAGCCAATTGTTGCAGCTGGCCGTCTTCTTTAATGTTTTCTAATATTAAAGAGTGTTTTTAGTTCCTTTAATTTCAATAAAATAGGAATCTAAATGCCATTTCAATATTGTTTAGTTTGCAATATTCGTGGAAACAGAAATATTAATTAAAAAGATAACATGTTTCGTTTAAAATCTAACATAAGTGAATCGGAATGATTTCCTTAAAAATTTCCTTCAATTAAAGGAATTCAACAATCGTTTCTACCAAAGAAATTTGAATCTTACACTACCTCATCATTGTCACCGCCTACACATCTGCCATCGCTATTGTCGCCGCCATCCTCAAAATCACCACCATACATGCTTGGTTTTAAAACGCGTGCATAATGCGTGATGCACTGATGAGAGCACATCACCACATCTGATGTGTTGCGTTTACGTGATGCGAGAAAATTGCGCGCATTTCGCATAATGCACTCGTCGCATAATACGCTCTGATGCACGCAACATTGTTTCTTATGTTTTTTTCCAGATTTTATGAACTGAGGTTCGGTTTTTTCAATAATAAATATCTTAGTATGCTTGATTTAAACCGAAAAGCACGACTCATATCTTCTTATTACGTCATTTTTTTACTTTAAGTATGTTTTTATAAGTTTTTATGTATAAATAACTTTTTAATATTTTTTTATAAAGCGCGCATCACATACGTGATGCGCTCGTATCGCGTATCACGCATCGTGCATCAGATTTTTGGACCAAACGTGTCGAAGCGCATCACGCAATTTAAAACCAAGCATACACGTCGCTACCATCGACTACCGCCACAATTGTCTCCATCCCTACCATGTGTTTATATGTTTCTATCTTAGGGGAAGGGGGCGGTCCCGTTGTTTTTCCGTGATGGCTGCTTCAACGCGATATAAAGATAGAAATCCCACCGGCGCTCCAAAAGTCCACGCGTTATAGCACCACGAAATCAGATTTCGTGATTTTTTCAACGCCATGATGGTTTTTTTTGTGAGGGTAGTTGTTGCTTGTGGGGAAATTGTTGGGTGTGGTGGTGAGTGATGACCACCCCCACTAAAAAAGGTTGTGAGTGATGGAAAAATTGTTGCTGACATGGCGGGACATGATTGGATATTGTGAGTGATGAAATTTTATCACTAGTGACCACCCCCTTATAATTAATTAATTGATGAAGAAAACAACAATCTTGATATAATATCTATGAGAATATTCAACAAAACGTTTTGACTCCAATAATGTGATATTATTATATGATCTTCTATGCCCATATAACATACAATAAATAAATTCAATTCAATGTCTGCACAATTGAAGAAGTTAATTTGTAGTCAGACATGACACATAGTCAGATTTATAACAAGTTGTATCTAATAATAATAAAATATACATTTATGCATCATGGGTTGCCAACAATTGACTTTCAGTTTAATCCGAAGAACTTGTTACTGGGACTGACTGTTCTTCCCCTTCTCATGCCACTTGATTGGTTTTCTAGGAAAAAGTTTTAGGAATAATTAGATTATGATGTTTTAAACTAAACTTTTATTAATTTGAATACACGTATTAACCAAGCCTCAACTTGGCTATGCTTAAGCTTAGCTCATTTAACTTAGGAGAGATTGAGTTTGACTCATTTTGAGTCTACAAATAAAGTTTGTTCATCTGGCTTACACAACACGAGGGTCGGATATAGGGTGTTAGCAGGGGTAGCACAGGCTACCCCTCAACTTCGTTTCCGTAGTGTAAAAATACACCCTAACTCCATTACCGTAATGTAAAAATACCCATCAACTCGTCTCCGTTATACAAAGGATACCCCATATCCTTTTTTTTTTACCCTGAATTTTTGGGCTAGATTCGTCACTGCACAACACAACCATGATGTGTGCCTCACGTTCCAAGCCATGTCCCATGCTATCTTCTCCACATTCATGATTATGCATTTAGTCATTTAGTTATTTTCTTTTGGTATTATTAGTATACATATTCCCTAGTTTCCTTCATTTTAGGATCGTTGTAAGCCTATTTCTGATTAAAGGTTATGAATGAAAAATGATGAATTAGTCTTGAATCTCTCTCTAGAATTCTTCGAGTTCTTATCTTATTTCTTTGTACCATTTAAGTAACAATTAGGTTCGTATCAAGCCACCCACATGTGTGTATGTGGGTGTGTGTTAGGTACCTAAATTTAGGTGTATAACTAGAAACATAATGTCTAAGTACATAATCTTTTACACCATCAAATTCACCTGAAAATCCACCTTTTTGTTCTTGCATCAGCTTCAAGTTTAATATGTATCCAGTTTATTAGTTTCTCATATGTTTAATTGATATGTATTCATATACTTTTGCAGTATGTATGTGTATGTGTATGTGTGTGTATGCGAGTATATGTGTATGCTAGTATGTGTGTATGTGTGTATGCGTGTGTATGTGTGTGTCTCTCTCTGTGTGTGTGTGTGTGTGTAAGTTGGTTTGGTTGTAGCCTATTTATATGACCCCTCATGCTACATTTTAATTCGCTATGATTTTTGTCATTTGCTCGTTTAATTGTATTTCACTATATGTATTCTATGTGTTAATTTGCTTTTATTGCGCTACGTCTCTAAGTCATGGCCATTTTTCTTGTAATATTTTTTTATTTATCGTAGCATAATTTAGCAACCGAATCCACAAAATTTAGCAGAAAATCCAAGGAAATAACAAAACCTCAAAAAGAAATTTTTTTATTTTTTTTCCGTTGTGATCAACCTTTGTTGAAAAAAAAAAATTATCTTATATGACAGTGCTATACTTAAATTTAAGATAACAAAATTGTTAAGTTTATGATATAATTATTTATCAAGCCAATATATGATGTTACTTTGTCTTGCTTTCTCTAGTTAGACCGATCGGTTTTATAATGTGAAAAATCAATGAGCTTGTATAATTAAAGTGTAGATTATTTTGTTTGTTTATGCAAAGCTATATTTATCGATGCATGTTTGAAAGGACTTATGGGGTCCCAGATGTTGTGAATGCAATTTCTGCAATCAAATGTAAAAAAAACTTGAATAAGTTCAGAACTTTGTTCTTTTAAATTTTGCATGGTTTTTGGCCAGTAATTTTGTCGTTAAAAGTCCCTCAGTAAAACTATTACACACTCGCGAATTACAGAGAGATTATCATCGTGTTGATCAGTTCTGATTAGACATAATGGAAAACATAAAAAATACATGTCACCGCAGACAGTGTAGAGGAGAATCCAGTGAGAGAAGATGCCATCGAGTTCGACATATTTGTCAGTGTGGTCTGGTTCCTCCTTAGGGTGCTAATTGATGATGGTGATGATGAAACCAATAAAGGGGAATCGGTTAGGAGAGGAGGCGATTTGATGTTATGTGTTTTAATCAAGTTGTCTAACCTTGAAACCTCTACATTTGTCTCCTTATATATGCACCCAAGAGGAAACCCTAATTAGTTAATAAGGGTAATTTGGCCTATCAACAATTACCAACTAATTATTTAATAGGTTGTTATATATTTTGATCTATATAATGTAATTGATTATAACGACTACTAGATTAAATATAACATAAAAATATATTTAATCTTACATTCTCCCACTTAGCCGAGTAATCATTTACTATGAGTATTAGATAAGCCTGATCATGAGTTAACACTCATTTTAGCCTTAAACAAGAACTATAGCAGAGAAATACGGCCGTTGAATCATTATTCGACTCAGGACCCCCATTAGTCATACTATAGCCTTAATTTAAAACCTAATCGTTATGATCAAAATACGCATAAGCCCTTTGTTTGATTTGTAACTTTATTTGTCTGTATGCCATTATGCCGGCTTGACATATTCTTAGAGACATACAAAATCAAACTGATGAGGAAAATTAACTAATAGTTAGTCATTCATAGTACGATATGCAGTTGCGCACGACCATCAATTAATACCCGTCTATGAGCTCTCTTAATAAGACTTATAGGTAATAGCCCTTCAGTTATAGGATCCTTAAGCATATCATGGATGTATTCGATACAAAGACTTAGTTTCCTCAATTCGTTCATAAATGAACAATTAATTGTGTATCGAAATTTAATGCAGCACCTCTCGAACTGTTACTGTTCAAGGAGTCATGGTAGCTGACTTTATCACAATAAGTCTTCAATACATTAATTATATGGAGTTAATGTTAGTGCATTACGTCTATTGACTTCGTCTTGAATTATGTAATAGGATAGGTTAGGATTATCAGTGTCCGAGTTGCAAGAAACTGTTATTAGAAAGTTTAGAAGGCTGTTAGCTTGAACATGCATGGTAGCTTGAACATGCATGGTAGCTTGAACAGGCCTGGTAGCTTGAACATGCCATGTCCATTTCAAGCTAACTACACACACTATAAATAGGGCACTTGTTGATTCATTTGGTAGACGCTTCAGGATTTGTAACGAAGTGCTGTCGAAATCTGTTCAGGTTGTAATTAGTGTTATAATCAATCAAAGTGACAGATTTATTAGTATCAAGTTGTTTCCACGTTTGTTTCACTGATTCCGCCTTTGAATCGGATTATATGCTCTTCTGATTGACTCGTTTGGGTCCAACAACGATCCTACAAGTGGTATCAGAGCTCAGGAGGAAGAGATCTTGCCAAAACAGCTTGTTTTCGTCACTTTTTCTGATTTCTACACCTTCTTTCTTCAATTGAACGAGATTTCACGGTCCAAATTGGTTCAAATTTTCACAATGCATTCGGAATTGGACATAGACAAACCCTTGAAAGTTTCAAACTAAAATACGGATTAAAACTAATCAAAATACGTTTGACAGCTTGAAATTGTTCGTGAAATGATGACGTCATAGGTCTGTTAGCTTGAAATATGCTGTCAGCTTGAACCTGTTCGCTTGAAATACGCTGTTAGCTTGAAAGTGTGTTAGCTTGAAAGTGTCAAGACATGTTAGCTTGAAAACGTCGACAGCTTGAAACCGTCTGACAGCTTGAAACCGTCTGACAGCTTGAAGTCTGACAGCTTGAAACTGTCTGACCGCTTGAAACCGTCTGACAGCTTGAAACTGTCTGACCGCTTGAAACCGTCTGACCGCTTGAAACCGTCTGACAGCTTGAAATGACACACCGCTTGAAACGACACACCGCTTGAAAACATCTGACCGCTTGAATGTTATTCAAGGATAGTATCATGGCTGAGATAAAAGAGAAAACTAGAGAAGAAATTCTGAGTGAGAAAACAGACAGAGAAATAAGAATGGTTGCGAACAGAATGAATGATATGCAATGAGAATATGAAGAGGCTGTTAGATACAAAAGATGGGATAAAAAACGAGAGTGCTATGTTAACGGATATGGTGAACCTGTTGTTTCCAAGAAGGACATAGTTTTTGATGATGTTCTTCTAGTAATTCCTCGCGTCGGCGAATTTTATTCAAATGCTGTAAAAGACAAAAATTATGAGGAAAAGCTGGAAAAACTCATAAGAGAAGTCATGATATCGAGTTTGAGGAAGAGAGATGAAGAAAGAATTGAGAAGAATATTGATAAGATGGTTGAAGATTTGAAGAAGAAAGCTATTGAGGAAGTGAAAGTTGAAGAGGTGAAAGTTGTGGTGAATATAGAAGAGAAAGAAGCTGTCACTGAAAAACAGCAGATTTTTGAGGAAGTAATTTCAAAGAAAGAAGAATCTGAAAAGCCTGTATCTGTGAAACCTGAATCAGTGATTAAGAAAGAGGTTGAAGAAGACACACCAGTTTTTGAGATTGTTCAGAAGGAGAAGAAACAGGCTGAAGATATTCAAACTTTGAAAGCTGAAAAGAAAGCTGATGATGAACAGATTCTGGAGTTGCGCTTAAACTGCGAAAAATTAAAATCTGAAAATGACAAACTTTTGAAGAATATTGAGAGTTTGTCATTAGAAAACAAAAATTTTTAAAAATTAGAAAAAGATTTTCAAAGTCAAATGAAGGTTTTAGAAGATGATAAATCTGTTATTTTTAAAAATAATCTTCAAAAACAGATTGAGATAAATTCTCATCTTCAGAAAATCATTCGGCTTGAAAACGAAGCTGAAATTGCTCGGAATAAAATTAATGAGCTTGAGAATAAATTGAAAGGTTTTGTGAATTCTACATCATATGTTTGTCCAAAACCGATCAATTTTGTTCCAATAAGTGACAATGTCACAAATTTTGACAAAGTCAAAATCGAAGATTGTGATGAAAGATCTGATGATGAAAAAGAAAAGAAAAGAAAAATATTTTTAGATTTACAAGAAAAATTTCAAAATATTGTTTTGCAATCTACTAAAATAGGTGAATGCTCAAAGCAAAAAAAACCTGTTAAGAAGAATGCAAAACAGAAACAAAAAGATAAAAATTTGAAAAATCCTAAAAATGAAAATAAAAGCTCATCAGATAAGTCATCCAATCATTATAAAAAATCACAAAAAATTGTAAATGAAAACTCACAAAATGATGGTAATAAGTGGTGCAGGTTTGACCACAGTGCTCAAAAGACAAATCCAGCATTGAAGAGGAGAAATGATTATCACCAAGCCAAACAATGTTATGATCTGAAGGTTTGGACTGACAAAAGTGGATGGTACGATAACAGAGTGTGCTATTCCTGTGGTGTTAGAGGACACATTGCTGTTAACTGCCAGAATTGGAATTTTGAAACACGAAGATGCTATAATTGCCATATCAGAGGACATATTGCCAGAGATTCCCCAAGGAGATCGATGGGAAGATCAAGGGTTGAATCTCAGAGAACGATAAAGAAACCAGTCAATGTCAAGCCCAAAGAACAGAAGGTTCTAGAACAGAAAGTGAAACTTTCGCAGGGGCAAAAAGACAGACTGAGGAAAAAGAGGAAGAAGGCAAGAGAGTATTTGGAGAAGATTTTGTCTTCAGGTTCACCAGTTGGTTCGAATAAAAGTTCTGATGAATCAATTCACTCGACGGCAAAGTCAAGCAAATCGAATTCTTCAGATACAAATTTGAGGACAAACAAGAAGAAAAAGAAAGTTATTGGCGATGAATCTGACTCATCAAAGTCAGACAAGCCAAGTTCGGGCAATGAATCTGATTCCACAAAATCAGATGAGCCACAAGTTGAGGTAAAAAAGGAAGAAACAGTTCCTTTAATGAATGATGAGAAATTTCCACCATTACGAGCTGCAAACCTAAAATCAAAATGTGTTGATGCTGAAAAAATGTTTAATAGCAATGTTGAACATATTTTTAGTAAGATGGCTGATGGTAAGGAAAAATGAGTAAAAGAATTTTATGAAGAAAAGAGAAAAGCTCAAAATACACCCAAGGACAGTCAGGCTTGGGTGAAACTTTTCAAATAGAAAAATCTGACTTGCCGGAGCTTCCAGGTTGGTAAGTGTGAAGCAGGTATCGGCATCATTCTTGAGAAATTCACAGGATGGTAACTGTGATATTTCGTCTTACAAGTGGTTAATCAAGGACATTAAGTTGTACTTGATTTTCTACAAGTGATTGTGATGGTTGATCTTATATTATTAAAATTTTACTAAATGATTAAAAGAGAACAAGGTGATGAGATGACCCCGAACCCACAAGTGATGGGTAAACAAACTAATTTTTCCGGAAAAACCATTCTGATTAAAACAAACTTAAGTGTTTTGAAATCATTATGGGAAAATAGTTTGTTGTAAGGGGGAGTTCTGCTTGAATACGCCGAAACCCTCACGGCTGAACAAACATGATTACTTTCACAAGATTGAAAAACGGTTTTCAAACTGTCGAAAATCAATGGGTTGTAAATCATGGGGGTACATTATATTTTCTGCAAATCAGTACACTTGAAGCAGAAAATGGATGGCGAGACAAAGCTTTTAGCATCGTGTTGTCAAATTTTATTTAAATGGTTTTGCATTTTAGGGGGAGAAAAATTGTCAGAAAATACAAAAACATTTGAAAATTTTGAAAAAGTCAAAAACATGATAAAATGAAAAATTGAGTTTTTGCGTAAAAAGAGGAAATGATAGTACATCAGTAGACAGTTACAGTACGCTAAAGAATTGGAAAGTTTAAATGTGTTAAACGATCTCACCGTGGATGTGTCGGTAGGTTTTTATACATTTAGTAAACTTTTTCGGGATATAAACCTAAATTCAAACTTACTTATTTCGTGGGGAACACTACTTGGATATATAGGTAACCCCTGAAATCTCGTTTGAAGGACCCCTCTTTCTGAGATACTAGGTCTTTATACTCAGTGATATCTGGGGTATTATCCCGGGACTTCTGATTTTGCGGAAGCAATGGCCTAGTCCCCGGAGAATACTTTCTGCATTGCTTGAAATATAGCGCCGCCCTCAGCAAAATGATGAAACAATAAAATTGATAGTCATTGCTGTTGTAATACAAAAGATCCTCTAAAGGGGACACACCAAAAGTTGAGCCGTCATCTCTCTGCCGAACGGAAGTTCTGACCTGAGCTCTCACGGTTTCGTACTATAATTTATTCCCCTTACAGATATCATCTAGGTATACTCACCTGTAAGACTGAATATTGGGATCTGGATACGGGAGTATATTCAAGAGGTGGGACACATGAATGGGTTTAAGTTCTTAATACACCTAATTCGTATCCTGAATCAGTTGAAATTTGTGTGAAAATTTAAGTGGATCAATATATCGACAATCTAAGTGAATTGTTTAATTCTTAATGTGTAACTAAGCTCAACGGTACTTGTGACTTGTCAGAAACTGATATGATCCTCTGACGCATACTCAAACAAAAATATTGTCTGTAAATATGTTTGTACATATTTCTTTACTGCTTTATATTTTCAGAAAAATACAAAAAGATTTTTGATTCTGCTTTATTTTCGACAACCGTTGTCTGAGATGCTAAGTGTCAAAATCTAAGTAAGCTGATTGTGTTTCTGAAAATAAAACAAGTTCATTAATTTGAAACTTGAATTAAAAATCAAAAATCAAAAACAGTTTGTGATATCTCCAAGGTCATTAGTTTGGACTTGGATGATTAACTGTGAGGGATTTTGGATTCTTAACACTGCCAAATCTATGAAGATTGTTGATAGGAGGAGTGATTTAGAAAGTTGAATAGAGCCAGATTACGATTTCTGGAAAATTGAATGTTCAAAACGTTGTTACTTATAAATGTTTGAGAATTGTAGATGTTGTGCCAGACTACGATCCCGAGAGCAGAGTCTAAGGGGGAGTCTGAAGACAAGCTTGTAGCAAAGAGGAGCTTGTAGATGGATAGCTAGGTGTTGATCCCAAAGCACGGAAGCTTGACGAAAGGGGGAGCCTGAAGCTGATAGGAGAGAAAGATTGATGGATGCTTATAATGTTACAACTTGAATGAGAAGGCAGAATGATCCAGACTGAAGATGTGTCATACTGAAGACTAGACACTGAAGACTTCGTCAATATCCGAGGGGGAGTCTGTTAGTGCATTACGTCTATTGACTTCGTCTTGAATCATGTAATAGGATAGGTTAGGATTATCAGTGTCCGAGTTGCAAGAAACTGTTATTAGAAAGTTTAGAAGGCTGTTAGCTTGAACATGCATGATAGCTTGAACATGCATGGTAGCTTGAACAGGCCTGGTAGCTTGAACAGGTCTGGTAGCTTGAACATGCCATGTCCATTTCAAGCTAACTACACACACTATAAATAGGGCACTTGTTGATTCATTTGGTAGACGCTTCAGGATTTGTAACGAAGTGCTGCCGAAATCTGTTCAGGTTGTAATTAGTGTTATAATCAATCAAAGTGACAGATTTATTAGTATCAAGCTGTTTCCACGTCTGTTTCACTGATTCCGCCTTTGAATCGGATTATATGCTCTTCTGATTGACTCGTTTGGGTCCAACAACGATCCTACAGTTAATAAACTTATGAGTCCACTGATAAATTTCCAACAACATTTAGTGACTATATTATGTCGTTATAACTTAGGTTGTTGATATCAGTCCATTATAACTCCTCCATGAGATAGGTTTTGTCTGCTGACATAAAGATATACCCGAAATAACATTTTGTCATCTTTGAACATTACAAAATTAAAGTAATAAACCGGTTTGAGTTCTCACTTCTTCTTTAAATTATAGCCTCTCGTTTCTTTTAAAGATATTGTAATACTCTATTAGATGCTTCACATTAATCTAGACATATCTAGTGTGCTGCAATGTGAGTAATATCTAAACGAGTATAGACTTGAACTTACATAAGGCTTCTAATTAATGAAGCGTAAATAAATAATCTCATTTGTCCTATTATCCTATAAAGGAGAGCAGTATTGTTTGTTACATATGTAAGGACCCATTTAATGTTAAACTTATGGAACGGAACTAATGTCCCATTGGGTCTATCTCAGTATGTTATGATATCTATCACGTAAGAGATATCTCTAAGATTTATTATATCAAAGTTTGTATTAACAATGTTTTGACTTATGTAACATATACTTGTCAAAAGAATATCATCTATATAGACAAGTTTAATTTAGTTGCTTCCACTCATTTTGAGGTAGGTACATTAATCCACTTTATTCTTGATGAAAATAATTACGTTAAGTTTTCATCACATTATGATGTTTGCATTAACTCATACATGGATTTTATTGGCTTACAAATAAAGTGTTCTTTAACCTTCAGGCTGTTTTATGAACACATAAATATGTCAACCATTTGTTAGGGAAAATTGTTTTTAATGTTCATCTAATGTAGCTTTAAACTATTATAAGCTACAAGAACAGTGATGATCCTCAAAGAAATCTTTTGTTAGATATGTAATAAAGATTCTTTGATAATTCATCTCTTCCTGAGTATAACCTTTGACAATCAATCATGCTTCTTCGTGTCTTAACGCTTATATTAGGATTTGGTTTAGTTATGAACACTCTTAGGTAATTCAATCAAATCCCAAACGTTATACGAACACATAAATCAGTTTTACTAGAAAACAGTTTTATTCCATTTAGAAGATTATTTGACGCTAATGGCTTAATTAGAAGAGATAGGATCAGTAAACTTTTCCAAAATCCATTTCAACTTCAGTTAGGGAGGTTATGTAATCATCAAAGTTAGTAGGCTTTTAAACCTAGATGACCTCCTGAGTTGATTATTGGGTTTTATAAGTTTCAGTTTTATGGATTAGCTCTTGGTTAGGTTGCTATCATTTTCAGGATTCTAAGTTTGTAAGAGTTGTTGCAGTATGGTGTACAAGAGGTGTAATCAGAGTGAAATTTAATGACACTCTTCCCCTCGCCTCTTGTATTCCTTGCAAATCATGATAAGGACTTTGACTGCTCCCACTGACCTTAGAAATCTTTAGGAACTCAGCATGCTTAGAGTCAATATGTAACGACGAACAAATTCTAATAGAGAAACACAAATTAATGACGTTAGTCGTTGTAGTTTCTCTTGTTGAGGATTATGTTAGTTTAGGTAAGAAATCTAAGTGCTCCGCCCACAATTAAGCAACAATGAAATTTTTGTAAGTGTAGCATTAGATTTTAAGGAGACAGGTTATGATAGAACAGTGTCAAGATGGAGCAGTGTCTTGTACAAGAGGTTTAAATTGAAGTATTATGAAGTTTTTACTCCCCCACCTCTTGCAACTATTGCAAGTTATTATTAAGACACTCAAGGCTTCCACTGATCTTTAATATCTCTAAAAATGCTACAAGAGAAGTTTCAATGAGGTACGTGACGTGGGAACCTATCATATATATGTTAAACTTTATTTGATTTCTTTAATGTCCAGATGTCATAAGAAACTTTAGGGACATATTTAATAGAAATCTTATTAAGTGTATATATGAATAGATTTCTTCTAAGACCATGGGCCATATACGACAAAATTTAGATACAAGTTGATAGTCTTTTAAATGATAAATGAATTATGTCTGAATATTCCGTTTGGAATAAGTTCCACGAATGTCAATGAATGACTTATGATGGACCCATACTTATTCCATAAGCCAAGTCATGTTTTAGGGCTTTAACGTCATTATTTAAAATCACTTAGAATGAGATTAGATGAAAAAATCATCCTCATCAACCATGTCATGATTTCTCATGAATTTCGTTTATAATTGATGAAATTTATAGGTCTCATTTTCCTTTTGTCAAATTCTCATTTACATGATGAAAAAGTTGTGAAAGTGTAAGGTATCATCTAGTTTTATCTTAGTAATGTTTCAATCCAGATATTTAGAACAAATAAGATGAGAGTTTAAGGTAAGTGTGACTTTATGTTGACTATGCAAACCTCACAACATTCATCACATTACTTAATTATGATACTCTATTCTGATTAATCTTCAGAATATATAAGATATCGAAAGGCGTTGTTAGAAGACTGCTTATTATGGTTCTTATAGCCTTAAAATTTAATTTTGTCACTAACTCTCATGTTAGTTATTTGTTGACTTCTGGTAAGGAAATGTTTAGAGCTAGAGTCAACTAATCATGTGTTAATTGGAATATTAAAAAATTAGCAGACTTAAATATCATAGGAAGTGACTACCTAATTAACTTATCTAACCGTTCTTCTGAATATTGTATAGTCTCGTTGCTTATGCCTAGTCTAATGGCATAATTATGCAGTGAGATTTTCCCTTGAAGAACCTTAGAGGTGGAATTAGCACTTGTAATTTGTCTATGGACCTTAGAACAATCCTCTTTTAAAGTTTAAGTGGTTGTAAGGTGAGTAACAACTTATTTTCCAGCTTCAAACATTTATTTCTTTGTACATATGTTGCTTATCAACACACTAATTATACTTTGATACTTTTGAGTGTTATAGTTAATTTATAAGGCATCAAATTGCACAAGTGAAAATCTTAGTGTGTCATGTACTGAAAAATTGTACTTATTTCCATGCGTAAGCCCTTAACTTTATGGGTCATGGTATTGTACATTATAATGTATTCACATATACCACTTAAATGAAGGCATGCAACTTTGGAGTTCTTGCCATTATTCCACAGATAATAGATTAGTCTTAGGAAAGACTTAATCTAGAATAACTTTAGTGACAACATTTATGTTAGAGAGTTCTTGATTATCATAAGAGACATCATGTTCGTTTTATCCTAATCATCATGCTCTACTTTTTTTTTCTGTAGTGCTTTATCAGAAGAGAGCAATAGGATGATCGTGTCTTAAGAGATAATCAAGGATTTAATTTAAGAGCTAATTCTTATAGAAACTTTAAATAAAGCAAAACATTTTAGGTTTAAGAATTAGAGTGGATGAGATATTGATTTATAAAAGAAAATTATAGTGAGTAAAGTTATGGGTACTTAAAAAAATTAAGGCAGACAAAAATTGATCATAAGATTAATGAAGGATCATTATATGAAGAAGTTGTGACATGTCTATTACTAACATCAAAATAATCGACTTAGTTAAAGTTCTACTTAAACGAAGACAAACCAGCTTTGGCCAGAAGTGTAATCATTTAAGCATGTGTGCAAAGTAATCGTGACAAATCAGCTTTTGCCAGAAATGAGACAATCACTTTAGTTATGCACTTGTTAAGAATGCTATACATGAATGAATTAAATCAGCTTTGGCCAGAAATTAAGACATTCACGTTTGTAATGCATACTCAACATGGGTTTTATAATACTTGAGCAATAAATAGATGTATCAAATCAGCTTTGGCCAGAAGTGATACATCAGAAGCTCACCCAAGTAAAGCCATTTTGGTTTTGTGAAACTTTATTTGATTCTGATTACTTATCTAAATACAAAACCAATTATTTAATAGCAAACCACCTGTTAGCTAAATTTTAGTTCATATTAAACAGCATAAAATAATGAGGTTTCGAGTGAGATCTCGACTCTGTTATGAGATCTCGAGTGAGATCTCGAGTCAAGTCTCGACTCATCTTGTAAAATTATGAGGTCTTGACTCAAGAAGGTCTCGAGTCGCAACCTCAGTGTCTCGAGTCGTAATGATGGTCTTGACTACTGTGTTTTATGAGATCTCGACTCCTTGATGAGGTCTCGAGTCACAACCACGGTCTCGAGTTGTGAAGATTGAAGCCCTTAGTCGAAACCTCAGTGGTCTCGAGTCGAAACCTTATGGTCTCGAGTCGAAATCGTTGTCTCGAGTTGTAAAGTTTTAAGAACCCTTATGATTTCAAGTCGAGACCTTGTGGTCTCGAGTCGAGATCTTGGTCTTGGGTCGTTAAAAGTGATCTCGCAACTCCTGTTAACAGCTGTTAATGTAAAAGTAACTGAAAATTCGAATTCTTAGGGATTTTAAGATATGGTTTCCTGTTTTAGTGATGATCTAATTTTATCAAATATTTCGAAAATTTTATCTGCTGATCTAATAACAGTTTTTCGAAAATTTCTAAGAGTTAAAACAGATCAAAACATGGAAAAACACTCAATAATCCAAATCATATTCCAAAACATAAAGGAATTTCGAATTTTCCTAAGAACACATGATGAACCCTAAAAATAAAATAATAATTCTGAGATCCGAAATCCTTATATTTTAGCATATTAATGTCGATTTCGGAACAGTAACAATTTCGGATGTCATTAAACAGCCTTTTAACTCATAAAATCCGTGAATTCTAAGCTTTATTCGAATTTTATGTTTCAAGTTATTTCGGGTTTTTCATAAAAATTTGTTTTCCAGATTTTAATCCCAGAATAATGGATAAAATCAGAACTGATTTATCAACATATGCTCTGATACCACATGTTGATCCAATTCTGACTAGACATAATGGAAAACAGGAAAAATACCTGTCACCGCAGACAGTGTAGAGGAGAATCCAGTGAGAGAAGATGCCATCGAGTTCAACATATTTGTCAGTGTGGTCTGGTTCCTCCATAGGGTGCTAACTGATGATGGTTCAAAAGCTAACCTGGTTTGAAAAAAAAAACAAATTCGATTTACTTATTCTAATTCAGTTTGGTTTTAAATTTTTTTTTCACTGTAATGACACTCCTATGAGCGGTGGGACTATTAAAGAAACTTGTGGCTCGTGGTTTCTTTGAAATCGACTCGTTTATAAAGGAGCCGAGCTTGAGCCAAGATAAACTTGCTTGTTTGGCTCATTTATTTAAGTTAAAAGCAAAATTTTTATAGCTTAATATCATTTATAAATATACTCACATTGTATGGTTTTGTATGGTTTATGAGTCGAGGATAGACTACCCTAATATAAATTTTAATATATATATTTTTAACTTCAAAAAGTACATTATAATTTTAATTTAAATATGGCTTGAGCTTTTCATAACTAAGTTCGAGCTTAAAATTTCAACTTGTTAAGATAGTCGAGTTTACTCGTTTAACTTCGTTTATAACTAAGTTCGAGCTCAAAATTTCAACTTGTTAAGATAGTCGAGTTGACTCGTTTAACTTCGTTGAAGTTAATTTGACTCGGCTAATTTACATTCGAACATAAAGTCTTTCAAAATACATATTTTTATATATTTTATATTAAAAAGAAGTTTTACCAGAATAAAATTATTCTAAGAGATTACTCATTATTAAAACCTATAAATAAGCAACACTTTTGGGCTTAGTTGGTTGTACCATGTGCTTGGGGTGTTTTAAAAAAAAAACGATTGTGGTTCTGCTTCTTACATCCACCAAACACACATCCACGCACCTGAGAAACCCCAATTTCACCCATTTCACAAAATCAATCGCTTTATACAAGTTTCTTCCTTGTATCGGTTATGGATGTTACCGGTGGTTAAGGGCTGAAAGAGGCGATGGCAGGAGACACCCCGGAGGCGGTATTAGGGTTTCGACGTGATCCTTAACAGTGGTGGCGCCACGATTTGCCTTCATCTACGATGGCAGGAGACACCCCGGAGGCGGGATTAGGGTTTCGCCGTGATCCTTAACAGTGGTGGCGGCGCGATTACGGTTTTGCCACTTACTTTAGGCTCCAGGTGACTCTTTATCTACCTTTGGCTTTATCTTATAAGTTTGGTATTATTTTTAGTATTTATTTTTGGTTTTTTGATGATTTAATCTTTAATTCGCTGCAGGATGCTAAACGATGTAGATCTTAGCATATACAAGGGAAAAGTTGTATTTATTGTTAACATTTCGTCCAAGTGACGCACTCACAATCTTCACTACTGTTTTGTTCGAATGTTGTTGCAGCCCATTTGCCCAGTAATGTTAATATAGAAGCAAACTCATTTTTTTCTTATATATATATTGGTATTGTGATTATATCTTTTAAAGTTGCTTACAGTCAGTTGTGTTGTCGGTTCTGTGTGGCAGTGCGCTCACAAATAACAACTATGATGAACTGAATCAGATTTATTTGAAGTATAAGGAGAATGATTTGTAGCTTTTGGTTTTGGTTTTGGTTTCAGGTTCAGAATTTGATATAAAATTTGTTTGATTCATTATTCAACACTCTAAACAAATTGATACAATTGAATCTGGGGCTGGCCCTTTTGATTGATAACATTACCACCAAAAATATGTTGACCAAGATTTTTAAAGTTCAAGACTTCAAGATGTTAGTCTGGTATGGAGTGATTGGAGTTATGTTAGATTGTGTTTTCACTTTTTTAAAATTGTCATTTGACATACTAATAAATTTTTGGCTGTAATTTTTTGTAGCTATTCTCCTGTGGTACGGTCATTCTATTTTGCTGATATGAGTCGAAAACAACCAAAATCGGCCATCGTTGTAAAGTTGTTCAACGACGAGGTAAACATTTGTACTTGGCGATTAAGGTATTTTTCCGGTTACAAAATTAGTGCTAATTTTAATATTTCTATGTCTTAAAGTTGCGGATACGATTAAGGTATTTTTTAGGTCTGTTCATGATACACTATGATTGCATTTAGTTTTGATATGGTGTTGATTTCTTGTAGTTTATTATGTGTTCTGCCTTGTCCTGTTTAATCTTTTTGATACGCTTGAGGGATTGTTGGTCAGCTTTTTATCCAAAGATTTGGAACATCATTATACATAGTTGTCGATAGCGAATAACGACAAATAGCGACAAGGCACCTATAGGCTACGTAGCGAATAGCGACGGCTATTTTATAAATAACGATTACACTAGAAAAAGAATTTTGAAAATTTTTATATGTATATTACATCAAAATACGCTATTGGTCGCTATAACCCATATAGCGACACTTGGTTGCATGGCTACATAGCGCGCTATAGCGGTCGCAGTAGCCGCTATTGACAACTATGTCATTATATGACTATTATCTTTCTATTAGAAACTTTCTCATGCTAGCGTGTCAACCTAACCCGATCCATTGTATAAAAATGACATCTTTAGACCCATTTTAACCATAGTTTTTATGCTAAAGCACGAACTGGTCGAATGGGTTGAGTGTTCTTGTAAAATCAGTCCTACTTGGCTTTGTTGTTTTTAGTAGCTTGAGGTTTTAAATTTGGCCAAAATCGGTCAAATTTTGTATTTTTTTTAATTGTAATGTAGGTTGTCTTTGCTAAGTGGAAGGTAAGGTTTTAAAAGTGGTAGGTAAGGTTTCAAAAGTGGAAGGTTTGAGATGATTTTACCATGCTGTTCTTGGTCCCATTCCTCCATTGCTAATACTGCAGTTATTTCAAAATCGGACTGCCTGGTTCAACCGGAAAGGATAGGTTCTAGGAATCTTGAAAAATAAACAAATGCTTCACAGCCCAAACTATTGACAACACTTCATGCAAGACTTTATACTATTTTATGCTTATCCTTCAACTATTATTCGCCTGGTTAACATGTTTAAGAAACACATTTACTTAGATTGATCTGATGGTAGCCATAGGGTCTCCTATTGTTAAAATACTATACTCATTTGTTCTCGCTTTGCTGCTACGGAGTCTAGCCAGCCTGGGAAGAGAGGGCGTGAAGCATGACGTGACAGAAAACCTCTTTTGAAAAGATGAAGCCCAGATAGACATGGAAGCGATAAGGCGGCCACACCAACAAATGACATAACAATAACCCTTTTGTACAAGTTGTGAACATATGAATTCAACAAACTTTTGTATGACTTAGTTAGCAAGATTATGGCATGTGAGTGAAAAAAAAAACATCTTGATGTAACAACTGTATGGCTTCAGCTAATGTGTATGAAACTAGCACCCCGCCGCATTGCGGCGGGTAGTAATTCTAGTTTAGAATAAAAAGATAGGGTTAGAATATAATATGAAGTTTATTTTGGTAGAAAGCCTCGAAAGTAATCTTAATCATCCATTTATTTAAGGATAAATTACATTTTTCGTCCTTTATGTTTGTATCGTATTTCAATGGATAGCCTTTAACTTCAATAATTACAGTCACAATCCTTTATTTGTAAAACTCATTACACGATACGTCCTTTGATCATAACCTGGTTAAAATTTCCTGTTAACTATGGCATGTGCAAGACACATGAGGGTACATTTGTAATTTTACCTGTATATTTAATAATATATTTAAACAAATAAACACCTCTATCTCCCCATCTCAAATCTGTGTCTCCCACCACCATCAGTTCTGTGTCTTTCTCCAACCAACCCCCACCACCACCATCAAATTTGCCGCCACCACCACCAAATCCCATCTCCTTTCTTCAGTTCTCTCTTTCACCCTTCTCTCTCTAACACCCACCACCACTCTCTAACACCCACCTCAACCACCCACTGCCCCCATCTTAAAACTAAATCCGATGCCGGTTTATATCCATCAAATCCGTCTTCTTGTTGGATCCACACAATGTAACAAACAAGGGTTTAAATCTTTCCTCAAAACTTTCCCCTTTTCCCTCCATAAAATAAAGGTTTCCGTCAATTTCCAAATACTTATCCAAAATGGCAAAAGTCTGCCTTTTAGTTCACTTTCGTTACTTTAAAGATTAGGGTTCTTTGCATCTTCTTGCATATTATGCAGGTCTGATGTGTATAGATTCAGGATATCTATTTATGTTTGTTCACTTTATTGTTGAATAAGGAGATTTGGGGTTTCTTGATTTGCTCATTATTTGGGCGTGTGGTTCAGTTTGAGCAAGCGAGGTCTGGTTTGATTGTGAAAAAATTCAAACTTGTGGGTAATTTGATGAGTTACATGGATATTCAGCAAGTAAGACTTTACTTTTGGTTATTTTTTTCAAATCTGAAATATTTTCTTAAGGTATTTTGCACAAAATATTAGTAAGTGTAGTTATCATGTTATTTTTGTAAGTTAAATCTCACTTTTACCCCACAGTTTTTGGCAGCAGAAAAGTTCCCAAAGTGGATTCCACATGAGGCGGAGGCAAAATGCTTAAAGAAATTAGAGTTCCAAAGTTTTAATTTTGGTGATTTGGATCTACTTAAAGGTGCTCTATACATGCTACAAAACTCGCCTAATTTGAAAGGACTTCATGTTACACATGAGCAGATGGTATAGAGTGATAAATGTTTATTATTGTTTTCATTTAGAAAAAAATCGATGGGTTGTTTTGTTTTTATGTTTTTTCTAGGGGTCTGATGCTGATTTGGAATTAACGTCTAATCATTTAGAGTCCCCTGACTGTTTGCAGACGTTGTGTATGTTGCAAACTGTAGAATCGTATGTTGCAGAATCGTATGACTTGAATCAGTTGTTGCAAAATATTGTCGGTGGTTGTTAATAGTGATGGATGGTGGTCTTTGGGAGGAAGAGAGATGGGTGGTGAGGCGTTTAGGTGGAGGCCAGAGTGGTGGCGGTAGTGAGGCGTTTAGGTGGCGGCTGGATGGTGGCTGGAGTGGCAGTGGTGAAGCTCAAAGGTTACAAGGTTAGGGAGAAGGAGGTTGTTGACTTGAGAGGGGGGATATTTTTTGTTGACTTGTTTTTTATAAACTATTTTTAATTAAGTTGTTAAAATGACTAAATTACCCTTAATTGATCAGACTTAATCGAAAATTTTAACCTAGTTAGTGCAAAAGGACCTAAGGTGTATTGGTTTTAACAAAAAAGGACTGTGATTGTAATTATTGAAGTTAAAGGCTATCCGTTGCAATTCGGTACAAACATAAAGGACGAAAAGTGTAATTTACCCTTTATTTAATCAAGGGCTAAGATTAAATGAGTGAAATTGAAGGGAAAAAAAGATGCGCGTGAGTTTGTCTAGGGGTATTCTAGCCAAGGCAATAGTTTCTCTCTCCTCCAATTCCCCCCCCCCCCCATTTTTTAAACGTTAATAACTCTTTCCTACGACATTATTTTTTTATAAAAATTGCACCAAAAAACGAGCGTTTTTTAATCTTTAAAACGAGTATACTATTGCTATATTTTCAAAAAAAAAATTGAAACCCCAGTTGCGTAAAACGCAATGGAAAAAAACCCTAAAAATGACATTTTTTTTCTAAAACGCAATGCACCAAAAACACAAAGAAATGTCTTATTTGTAAAACGTAATAGCCAGAAAACACAAAGAAATGTCTTAATTCTAAAACCAATAGCCTAAAAACACAAAAGAAAGTGTAGTTTCTAAAACGCAATGGACTGAAAACACATAAAAATGTGTTTTACCTAAAACGCAATGCACCAAAAACACAAACAAATGTCTTATTCCTAAAACGCAATGTGCAGAAAACACTTAAAATGTCTGTTTTCTAAAACGCAATGGACTGAAAACACATAAAAAGTGTTTTTACCTAAAACGCAATGCACAAAAAACACAAAGAAATGTCTTATTTATAAAACGCAATGGCCAGAAAACACTTAAAAATGTCACATTTCTAAAACGCATTGGCCTAAAAAAACAAAAGAAAGTGTTCTCTGTAAAACGCAATGGACTTAAAACACCTAAAAATGTGTTTTACCTAAAACGCAATGACTAAAAACACTTCAAAAATCTATTTTCTAAAACGCAATGACTAAAAACACTTCAAAAATGTGTTTTTCTAAAACGCAATGGCCAGAAAACACATAAAAATGTCTTAGTTCTAAAACGCAATGGCCTAAAAACACCAAACAAAGTGTTCTCTCTAAAACGCATTGAACCAAGACAATAGTTTTGTCTGTGAATTGTCTGAACCAGGAATGCAGTTCTAAAACGCAATGGCATAAAACTGTCTACGAATGCAGTTTTCCAGAGGCAAAATTACAGAAAATTAAATTTTCTCAGCTCGACCCCAGCCAGGGGCTCTGCCCCTTGGACCCCGCCAGGGGCTGCCGTCCCTTGGACCCTGCTACCAGGGGCGCTGTCCCCGGACTCCCGCCAAGATCGTAAAACGCAATGACTTAATCAAAAACCCAGATCGTAAAAATGAAACTAAAGAATTTCTTACATGGATCGAAGCCGATTTCTTCAACGATTGACGAAATTTGAATGATAGAAACACTTATCAGCGATCGAATCGAACGGATCGAGTGATTATCTTCAAAATCACGGGAAAACGAGATTTTGAATGAAATTAAACTGAGTTTTCTTCAAAAAAAACTGAAGAACACGTTGATCGGGTGTTTGAATCATTGATTGATGACGAAAATCACACTATAATGTAGTGATTATTGCTGGCTCTCATGTTTTTACCATCATTGTTTCAACGCAAAGTTAAAGTTGTATTTGACATTTGTATGTCAAAGATTGCTACTTTCGAATAGTAAAGTCAAACAAACATGGTTGTTGGTTAATGTTTTCTAGCATGAATGTTGTAAACTATATTTGTTTAATTGCCATTACGTTCATACCAATTTTTTTTTAAACGAGAACTTCATTAATACACACCGAACCCGAAAACCGGGACGGCAAATAACACAAAAAAAAACTACATATTAACAAATTTACACCAATCCCTCAACTCACAAGAACCCTTCTTAGCCTTATGTTTATACCAAAGAAAACTGGCCGATCTAACTTCACTAAAAACATCTTCAACTCCGCTTCTCTTCCCAATTTTTAGTGGATCATGTTAGTCATTTATACTCTACAATGGTAAGTGTCGGATCTAGAAAATAGTTATAGTGGCAACATTTCAAAAAAAAGGTAACGAAATAGAAAAGAGTCAATTTTTTTCAAAATTTACACTACCGTCGGAACGTCAAGGGGTAGCGAGGGCTACTCCTATTATAAAGCTAGGTCCGCCCCTGACGACCATATTTGTTTGTAACTATACATATAATAAAAGAAACCACTTTGAGGACAGTTGTCATCATATTAGCCCATGTCTTATTAATAATTATAATTTTAATTTTATCGCTTCTAATTAATTATAGATAATCTTCCTACTAAATATTATTTAGTTTAATTATTACTTTTATATTTATCTATTTACTTCAAATTCAAACTTAGTTATCTAATTTGATATTAGAGTAAAATACGATTTTAGCCCATGTGTTTATATCACTTTTACTCTTTTTAGCCCAAAAATGAATTTTTTTAACATTAGAGCCCTCAACATATTTTTTTCTAACCCTTTTGGACCCCAACGTCTTTTTTTTTTTTTTGCTAAAAGGATAAAAGTGATATCACCACATGGGCCAAAATCGTAATTTACTCTTGATATTAACTATATATTTGAAAGTTTTGTTTAGTTTGGTATCAAATAGATTTTACTTTTTTATTATTTGATATATAAAATTACATTTATTCAATCCATGTAATAAATGAGGTTTCTTAAAGATGTATTATTTTATTATTTGGTAAACAATATTACATTTAATCAACTCGTGTAAAACAAGCGGTTTTAAAGATATAACTTTTTTTATTTGGTATATAAAATTATATTTATTCAACCCGTACAATATGGGTTCTTATAGATATAACTTTTTATTATTTAATTTATAAAATTGTATTTATTCAACCCGTGCAATAAAAGAGGTTTTTAAAGATATATTGTTTTATTATTTAGTATATAAAATTCATTTATTCGACCCGTGTAATACACGGGGTTATAACCTAGTTTTTTCTATAAATCGAGAAATATTTTTAACATCTAACTATCTAAGAATTTACTTGGGTATTTAAATTTCATTACTTTCAAAAGAGAAACCAAACGTAACACATTGTTAGTAACTTAGTGCTTCCGATCACCTGAAGACCCACTGTGGTAAAACCCCTAGCTCACGCATGATTTTTGTGACTATGAAAAAGATGTGCGTTGAGATCAATTTTTCATGCATTCAATTTTTATTTAACAGAAGCACCTTGACATTAGGTAACATACTTGTTCAGTTATAATATGATTCAGATTTGATGCATGTTATTTATTAACCATAGCCAATTGTTGCAGCTGGCCGTCTTCTTTAATGTTTTCTAATATTAAAGAGTGTTTTTAGTTCCTTTAAATTCAATAAAATAGGAAGCTAAATTCCATTTCAATATTGTTTAGTTTGCAATATTCGACGAAATTGAAATATTAATTAAAATGATAACATGTTTCGTTTAAAATCTAACATAAGTGAATCGGAATGAATTCCTTAAAAATTTCCTTCAAGTAATTCAACAATCGTTTCTACCAAAGAAATTTGAATCTTACACTACCTCATCATCATCGCCGCCAACACATCTATCTCTGTCGCTACTGTCGCCGACATCCTCAAAATCACCACCATACACGCTTGGTTTTAAAATGCGTGCATAATGCGTGATGCGCCCGATGCGCTGATGAGAGCGCATCGCCACATCTGATGCGTTACGTTTACGTGATGCGAGAAAATTGTGCGCATTTCGCATAATGCGCTCTGATGCACGCAACATTGTTTCTTATGTTTTTTTTTCCAGATTTTATGAACTGGATTCAGTTTTTTCAAAAATAAATATCTTAGTATGCTTGATTTAAACCGAAAAGCACAACTCATATCTTCTTATTACGTCATTTGTTTTACTTTAAGTATGTTTTTATAAGTTTTTATGTATAAATAATTTTTTTAATATTTTTTATAAAGCGCGCATCACATACGTGATGCGCTCGCATCGCGTATCACGCATCGTGCATCAGATTTTTGGACCAAACACATCGGAGTGCATCACACAGTTTAAAACCAAGAATACATGTCGCTGCCATCGGACTATCGCCACAGTTGTCTCCATCCCTACCATTTGTCTATATGTTCCTATCCTATAATTAATAATTGATGATGAAAACAACAATCTTGATATATCTATGAGAATATTCTTTTATTTTTTGAATGGCTAACGTTACTCTCCCAAATTACTATATTTACAAATAACTCACCCTTGCTTGGGATTGAACCCAATACCTCTCACTAAGAGGCAAGAGCCTCTACCAAGTGAGCTAGCCCCCACTTGGCATCTATGAGAATATTCAACAAAACGTTTTGACTCCAATAATGTGATATTATTATATGATCTTCTATGCCCAATTGCCCATATAGCATCCAATAAACAAATTCAATTTCTGCACAATTGAAAAAGTTTGTAGTCAGACATGACACATAGTCAAGATTTATAACAAGTTGTATCTAATAATAATAGAGGAGTAGATCATCCCCCTAAATTTGAATGGTGTAAATGGATGCCGATCAAATGTAATATTATGGCATGGATCGAGAGGTAATTTGGATAGATTAGCTACGAAAGTTAATTTAAAAAGAAGGAATGTGAATATTACTTCGGTAATGTGCCCATTTTGCAAAGAATTTGAGGAAACGGTGGAGCACCTTTTTACTGCTTGTTCGGTGGTGGAGAGGTTTTGGACGGCTTTCAGCGCTTGATGTAAAATACCTCAGGTATATGCTTTCGATTTCAAAGACATTTTGGAGATACACAACTTCTCACGTCTTGGCAAGAAAGAAAAGAGTATCATTAAAGGTTTGGTGATGATTTCGTGTTGGTGTATTTGGAAAGGAAGGAATGATCTGGTTTTCAAACAGACTAGACGAAATTCGCAAGATATTCTAGGAGAGGTTAAGTCGAGGGGTTATGGGTGGGTTAGAAATAGAACCTCATGTAAATATATTAGTTGGGGGGTTCGGTGTAAATACCCGTTGTATATGTTGTAATTGGTGGCCCTTTGCCCGTTTGGGTCGGGGGTGTTGTTTTTGTTGTTTGACCTTTTGCCCGTTTGGGTCGGAGGTGTGTTTCCTAATGAAGTTTACTTTTCAAAAAAAAAAAAATCTAATAATAATAAAATATATATTTATGCATCATGGGTTGCCAACAATTGACTTTCAGTTTAATCCGAAGAACTTGTTACTGGGACTGACTGTTCTTCTTCCCCTTCTCATGCCACTTGATTGGTTTTCTAGGAAAAAGTTTGAGTGGTAGGAATTATTAGATTATGATGTTTTAAACTAAACTTTTATTAGGTAATGATGATGGGGGCTTTAAACCATTGCATGCAAGTTAAAGCAAGGGGCTTTAAAGCCCTCTGTGTGAGGTTGCGGTGAGGTGGCATGATAAAACCCCTAGGGGCTTTATATCACACCTTGTAGCCTTAATTATGTAAAAGCATCATCACAAGTCACATAATCACTTAATCATTTAAACGTGTCTCCATATTATAAATCCACAGGCTGTAGTTAAGGGAATTTATAACTCCGTTTCCGTAATGTAAAAATACCCCTCAACTCGTCTCCGTTATACAAAGGATACCCCTTATCCCAATTTTTTTTTTTTTTTTTTGGATAACCCTGAATTTTTAGGCTAGATTCGCCACTACACAACACAACCATGATGTGTGCCTCACGTTCCAAGCCATGTCCCATGCTATCTTCCCCACATTCATGATTATGCATTTAGTCATTTAGTTATTTTCTTTTGGTATTATTAGTATACATATTCCCTGGTTTCCTTCATTTTAGGATCGTTGTAAGCCTATTTCTGATTAAAGGTTATGAATGAAAAATGATGAATTAGTCTTGAATCTCTCTCTAGAATTCTTCGAGTTCTTATCTTATTTCTTTGTACCATTTAAGTAACAATTAGGTTCGTATCAAGCCACCCACATGTGTGTATGTGGGTGTGTGTTAGGTACCTAAATTTAGGTGTATAACTAGAAACATAATGTCTAAGTACATAATCTTTTACACCTGAAAATCCACCTTTTTGTTCTTGCATCTGCTTCAAGTTTAATATGTATCCAGTTTATTAGTTTCTCATATGTTTAATTGATATGTATTCATATACTTTTGCAGTATGTATGTGTATGTGTATGTGTGTGTATGCGAGTATGTGTGTATGCGTGTGTATGTGTGTGTGTGTCTCAGTGTGTGTGTGTAAGTTGGTTTGGTTGTAGCCTATTTATATGACCCCTCATGCTACATTTTAATTCGCTATGGTTTTTGTCATTTGCTCGTTTAATTGTATTTCACTATATGTATTCTATGTGTTAATTTGCTTTTATTGCGCTACGTCTCTAAGTCATGGCCATTTTTCTTGTAATATATTTTTATTTGTCGTAGCATAATTTAGCAACCGAATCCACAAAATTTAGCAAAAAAATCCAAGGAAATAACGAAACCTCAAAAAGAAATTTTTTTATTTTTTTTCCGTTGTGATCAACCTTTTTTGAAAAAAAAAATTTATCTTATATGACAGTGTTATACTTAAATTTAAGATAACTAAATTCTTAAGTTTATGATATAATTATTTATCAAGCCAATATATGATGTTACTTTGTCTTGCTTTCTCTAGTTAGACCGATCTGTTTTATATCAATGAGCTTGTATAAAGTGTTGATTATTTTGTTTGTTTATGCAAAGCTATATTTATCGATTTATGTTTGAAAGGACTTATGGAGTATAAATTTTATATATTTGTAAAAAAACTTGAATAAGTTCAGAACTTTTTTCTTTTAATTTTATATGATGATTGTATATGTATGTAAACCTTAGCATTAAATTGTATGACATTGCAATTGGGGACCAAACAATGTTACGTTTCATTGTTTTCACATTAACTTACTGATATGTTACGTTTCATTGTTTTCACATTAACTTACTGATGTAATATTTTGCAATTCCGACCGGAAATACACTAGGCCATCCCATATTGTAATTTTGTTTTCAGCTAGTTTCATTTATGAGACAATAAAAGATATTTAATATTAATATATATAAGTCACATGTGACCGATCTTTTTAAGGTTCAAGCTATACTAGCTCTAAGGTAGTGTTTGGTATGAAGGAATGGAAGATGGAATGGAATGGATGATTACGAGAGAATGAAGAAAAGGGTGTTTGGTTGGTCAATGGAATGGAATCACCCATTCCAAAAGGCATTTCATTCCCTCAAAATCATTCATTCCACCCCCCATGTTTTTTTTTTCCATTCCATCCCCTCTTGCACCATTTATCAACAACACCAAAACCCACCACCTTCGCCACAACCCACCACCACCCACCACCGACGCCATCGCCGCCACCCGCCACCACCTCACCCCGACAGCCACCGTCGCCGTCGCCGCCGCCACCCACTCGCCACCGTTATCAGCACAGCCGCGACCAACCGCCAACGCCACTCGTTGCCGCCGCCCACCACCATCGTCGACGCCACCACCACAGCCACCACCACCGCCACCACTAACCGCCGACGCCGCCCAAGGCCACCTCTGTTGCCACCTACCACCAACGGCCACCTTGCCGCCACCACCACTCGTCGTCACCGCCGCACCGCCATTCGCCGCCGCCACCACCACCCATCGCCGCCGCCGACACCCACCACCGCCACCTATAACCACCCACAATCACTACCACCGACCACCACCACTCACCGCTGATTTTTTACTTCGTTTTTCTTGCCTACCGAACAATATACGATAATAATTCATTCCATTCACACATGGTAACCAAACAAGACATGGAATGGTAATGATCCATTGCATTCCCTCGTCCATTCCATTACCTTGTTCATTCCATTCCTTCGTCAATTCCAATACCCCATACCAAACAGACCCAGTGCTGTTTGTTTAGCTCTTAATAAGCTTTTAATGGTTCAGACCTCTTGCTGATTTAGCAGTTAATGGTTTAAACTGTTTGTTTCGCGAGCAGATGTCTGAAAGGTTCAGACATTTGTCTCTGAATGGTTAACCATTATACTAAGGGGCTGTTTGACAACATCTAAATGGTTAAGTGCTAAACAAGTAAGAGGTCTGAATCATTAAGAGGCAGTATAATGCTTAACCCTTCAGAGGTAAATGTCTGACCAATTCAGATTAAAGGTCTTAACCATTCAGAGGCAAATGTCTGAACCATTCAGACATCTGCTCACGAAACAAACAGTCTGAACCATTAAGTGTTGAACCAGTAAGAGGTCTGAACCATTAAGAACCTCATTAAGAGGTAAACAAACAACCCTAAGTCTGAATGATTAAGACCTATAATCTGAATTGGTAAGACATTTGCCTCTCAACGGTTAAGCATTATGCTGACTCTTAATGGTTCAGCACTTAATGGTTCAGACATCTTACTGTTTCAGCACTTAACCATTCAGAAATTGTCAAATAGCCCCTAAGCCTGTCGATGTAACCATGTATATGAGTCGTTGGCACGTTCACGTCATATTGTACGGTTATGATCATCAAAGTTGAAGGGGTATGGTCCCAAAAAGTCACGCAGACATTCCTCCAGGTCGCGCGCAGAACCATACTCCTAAAGCAGCAAGATCTTCAATCTCAGCCTCGCACGGGGTACTCCACCAAGGGATGACCTCGCGCGAGGTCTTATCAAGAAATAGATACACGTCACATTTTTGGAAAAGCTTCCAACAATCTTTGGGCACGCGTTTGAATTTTAGTACGGCTTACCATCCCCAGACAGACGGTCAGAGTGAGCGTACTATTCAAACGTTGGAAGACATGCTTCGTGCATGTGTGATTGACTTGGGTGGTAGTTGGGATAACCACCTACCACTAATTGAGTTCTCCTACAACAATAGCTACCACACCAGCATAAAGGCTGCGCCTTTCGAGGCCTTATACGGTAGAAAGTGTAGAACGCCCGTTTGTTGGGCGGAAGTCGGAGATGTCCAATTATCGGGACCAGAGATAGTGTTCGAAACGACGGACAAGATAGTCCAGATTCGTGACCGTCTCAAAGCTGCCCGAGATAGGCAGAAGAGTTACGCTGATCCAAAGCATAAAGCTTTTAACTTCGAGGTAGGTGATAAAGTTTTGCTTAAAGTATCACCCTGGAAAGGAGTGATGCGATTTGGTAAGAAAGGCAAGCTAAGCCCGAGATACATAGGACCTTTCGAGGTTATCGAACGTGTCGGGTCAGTTGCCTATAAGCTAAACTTACCAGAAGAGCTCAGTGGAATTCACAATGTATTTCACATCTGCAATCTGAAAAAGTGTTTCGCTGATGAATCACTGATCATACCACATTCGGATGTGCATATAGATGAGAGCTTGAAATTTGTGGAAAAACCATTGTCGATCGAGGATCGACAGGTTAAGAAGCTTCGAAGGAAGCATGTACCGATCGTGAAAGTCAAATGGGATGCCCGTAGAGGTCCCGAATATACGTGGGAGGTTGAGTCCACAATGAAAGAAAAATACCCTTATTTATTTCAGTAAATCTCGAGGTCGAGATTTCTTTTAAGGGGGTGAGGATGTAACACCTCGAAAATTTACGTCCTATAATGTACTGACACGTGTCATAACCTTTGAACGTGTGAAAGAATGTTCTTGAAGGACTAAAGTTGACAAACAACGAAACTATGTAAATATAAGGGTTCAAAGTGTCAACAATGAATAAATATACTTCACAATAACCTTACATGGTGTTTATAACCTTAAACGAATGGATCATGGATAATACGAAGCGAATGGTGAAAGAAAGTGAGAGATTACAAACTACAGGGGTTAAATGTGTCAACATGTTAAGATATACCTCTGAGTGACCTTTTAGCAAACCCGAAGCCTTGTAACGATTAATTATGCTCACTAGAATGCACCATAAAAATATCATCAAGTTTCGTTACCGTATGAGAAAGTTATGATAAAATTCGTGTGTGAGGGTTAGAATCGTCAACATTGAAATTTAGGGCTTTTCGGGTAATCACAAAGTTACCCGAGGACTTGACAAAGATGGTATAAGCCTTAAAGCCCCATATGTCAAATATAAAGTCTTAAAATGCAAGAAAGAATGAGAAAGCGACCTTTTGGAGGACCAGGGACTGAAATGCAAATAACGAAAACTTGTTTGGCTGGTCGTTAACACCCTCGCGTAGCGCGAGCATGAAACACCTCGGCAGTCGCGCTACGCGACTGCCTTGTCTGATCAGAAAACATGTGCAGGTGTCCTGCAGCTCATTTAACCGACTTTGGTTGATCTTATCTGCATTATGTGCACCCCCTACATGTTTTATAGCCCATAGGAACACATGTTGATGATCTAGGACCCTTGGTAGAGTGATTTGTCAAGTTTACAAGCCTTTAAAATTACTATAAAAGCCCTTCATGGTTGCATTCATTCCCCATTCATCATCTGAACGTTTCTGGAGCATAAGGACCATTCTCAAGCATCCTAAATCGATCATTAGACACGTGTAAGTAACCTTAACCCTTCTAAATTAAGTTATGCTTAGTTTATAGCCTAGAAGTCAAACCGTCGTAATTACGGTTTGACTTAACGATAAAACACAATCGGTCCAGTGTTTTGTCGAGATGAAAGTTGTTACAAGTTGGTAATTATGTGGACAATTAACCCTTAAAAGGGCACCCACTGATACCCATCCTAACTAGGTCGTTTGTCGAGTCAACGGTATTTAGAAAAAGTCAACAGAATCATTAATCGTGTAATTAACGATACAGAAGGTGTGTAATCTGTTTTATCATTCATATAACTTGAAAATAAGTATAATAACTTGTATAAGCTTGTTTGATTCGACAACTTTCTGTTTTGAACCGATTCGGAGCCGAAAGTCGCATAGTTTGACTTTCTGCTTTGACCTCGATTCTGACCCGGTTTTGATAGGTTTAGACATGCCTTAAAGTTCCATTAAGACCTTGTAACATGTTAGTATAAACCTCTGTGGTTGTTACCTTGATTGTCCAATTCGTTGCACGTTTCCGTTAAATTGCCAAATGTTGACCATATTGCCCTTATGATCATAAAACGATATTTTTGAAAATATGAAAGTACAATAATCTTAGTTAATGATATTTAAACATGTTCCTAAATTTTCACATCAGTTGGAGGTCTAGATTGGGAGTTATGCTTAATGACGTAATTAGAATGCTTCTTTGTAATTACACGGCGTCATTAGCGTAAAGCCTATCTAAACCCATTTTTTGACACCAAACCTTTTACCCACTGATGTAATATAATATTTTGGGATTTTTGAAGATTTTTAATTATTTTTAAACTGATCATAAGCTAGGGTTATCGCCTTGATTCGGTTAATACCGAATATACCCTTTTCGGTTATAAAATGAGTTCTACAAAGTATTTTGACGCCAATCAAATTGCTACTGATTTTAAATAATAAATGAAGTGTTTTGAACCTTATGAACTGACCTGGAAACTCAGAATACTATTTTAACCCGTAAATCGCTTAAAACGACGTTATACGCGTGTTAAGCGCATAGTAAGGGTTTAAAACCATTTTGCCACATAGGACTTAACACCAACTGATATACCAAGTTAAAATACACTATTTTACTGATATATTCAGACCCAGTTCACAGAAACTTAATTAATTCTTTTATAATCTTTAAAATGACCAAAATACCCCTACGGGGCTTAATAGGAGATTAAACTCGTTTTGGGCATAATGGAAGGTATCCTACTGATATCACAACATATTTAAGGCATGTTAACTTAGGAAACCTGTTTAGGACTCTTATGGTTACCCGTTACGCTTCATACGCGTTCGGTTTGGTTTATGTAACTAGTTTACATAAATTAGCCGAAACGGGTCAAACCTTATCGGTTTTATCTCAAAATCCAGAATGTGTATAATATACCCATATTAAGCAAGTCTTCAAACTTGTCGGGTCTAAATCACATTCTATCCGGTCTTCGCTTAATCGTGCGTACGAACCGTATCTGTAAAACTAACCGGTCTAAGTTTAGACTTAATCAAAGACCGTTAGGATTCTAATAGGTTATTATTATAAACCTTCGTTCCAGATTAGGAGAACCGGTAAAAGATACTTGCACTCGCTGATTTTGATTTATACTTGCTCAGGTAAATACTCTTAACTTATTTTCCCTATACGGGCTTGGGGTACAGTATATAAAATACCGCTTGGTCGGGCATTGAATCTTTAATTGTATGATGGTTAAAGTATTGAGATGTCTCGTTTAAATTGTTTTGTTTGCTTAAAGCCTTTGGGGGGTTAATGACCGTGTCCCGGATATCCCTGGCATCATTTTACGAAATGGCCACGACCTTAGCACACAGGTGTAGGCGTACACCTGTCAGTGTCTCATTTAAATAATGTGGTGTGTCTATTGATCTTTAACCCGGCTCGATCCGGGCTACTGAACGCATAAGTAACATGTAAATCCTTTACAAGTATTATATTCAAATAATTATCCCAAGTTATAAAATATTATTTGTGCCTTGTGCCTTAAATGCATTTTCTTAAACTCTTTTCAAAATGAGTCGGTTGATTGTATTTACCAGTGTAAACTGACGTATTTTCTCAAAAAGGTTAAGTGCAGGTACTACGCGTAATAGGCTGGCTTTTCTCCTAGCATCCACAATAAGTATCGCAAGCTTGGATGTCATAGACTGTTGAACATTGTTTCTTTTTATTTTGATCTACCTGTGTATTTATTTTCGACTACTTATGATACTTAATATTACAATATTGTATGGTTGAAATAAATCTATACTTTTGCTTCCGCTGTGCATTTAAATATTGTGTTGTTTGACTATTATGTTGCCAACCACGTCACGATACTCCCCCACCGGGCCCACCGGTGACACGTGGAAATCGGGGTGTGACACTGTGGATGGCAGAAGGACAGCCAGGCCGACAACGATGACACGTGGCTCCAATCACGGTGCGCCAGCACCGGAGAACTTCTAGAAGCCACTAACGGTCGACACCACTGAGACAAGGAGCATATCCCCTATGTTGTCAACTTCCGGCCCAAGGCCCATCAGCCCATACCCTCTTACACCTCTCCGGCTATAAATAGAGACTTCCCCTTCACAGGTTAAACATTATATTCCCTACACTCTCACTCTTAATACACACTTATCTCCTCAAAGCAGTCGCTTATTCTCACGCCGGAGCCCGGTTAAGAGGGAAACCCCCATATTCACCTCTTAACGAGTAACGGTGTTCTGTTTTGCAGGATCAACGGATCATTACGAAGCTCAGAAGTCCATAAAAAGATTAACCCCTATGATAGGAACATAAGCCAAACTAAACAATCTCTAGAATTAGTTTTGTGTTTCTTCAAAAGTTATTTCTCTTAAATTTCGATTTCGAACTATGTGCTCTTAGTTGTTTTGTTATCGACGAGATTGACCCCTTAGGTTACCCAAGTTTTACTTTTCGTGATATTTTGTATTAAATCTTTGTTTTTACATCGATTGGAACCCTCTACGATTGTACGAAAGCAATTTTTTCGTCCTTTGTGATAATTGTTTATAAAGTTTGAAGCTTTTCTCCTGTATCTTATTAAAAGATCTCCATAAAGTTTGAAGCTTTTCTCCTGTATCTTATTAAAAGATCTCCAACTTGTTTCTATGTTTCTTTAGGATTTGGGTGAAAAAAAAGATATAGCCCCAAAAGTAGCTATGATGCTTTTTAGAGGGTTTCCCTGTATTTTTATGTGTTTTTCCACCACCGATCACCAATTATGGTTTTCATATTATTATTTAACTTTTTAACAACTTTCATGTGCATGTATTGATATCATTGTCATTAGATAGTGAATGTGATGAAGAATTGATGCAGGCCCAAGTGGGATAATCGAGCCATGGCATTTATGGAGGCCTATGATCGAGCTATCATTGGTGATTTACGAAAACAACCATAACTTTGGCTACGGGTCTTCGTTTTAGGCGTTCGTCCAATCAAATCGGATTTCGTGTTTGAGGTGTAGAGCAAAGGATTCTTTTTTACTTCCTATGTTATAGATGGTGATAACTGCCATCATCTGTTTATGGTCTAAACCCCTTGTTGAAAGAAGAGCCAAAATCGGCTAGGTCTTTAGACCATGAATTTTCATTGTCCTTGTTTATATATTTTCAAGGGTTTTTGTTGTTTTTGCAAACTACATACACATGTGTATATCTCAAGAACTTGTATGACCTCATTTCTTTTTTCGGTTTATAAATATCGTATTTGAAAAATTACATAACAATGGCAGGTAAATGGGCAACAAGTTGCGCCACAGCCCCCTTTTTGAATAGAAAATCCAATTCTACAAAAAACAAAACTCTGGTTCTTCGGCGTTAGCAAGTTGCTATGCATGACCTTCTGCACTCTATCTAGGAAACCTTCTGCACTCTACCAAAAACAAAACCCTTTCGATGTATGACGAGTAATGTACATATGTATATCTCAAGACCTTGTATGACCTCAAATATTTTAGGGTTACGTTTATGGAATTTGTTAGACTATCTATGTATAAACACCCAAAATTATTCATTCGAACATAAATATGATTATATATTGAGATTTATCATGGCAAAACCTTATTTTTTAACGGCTAACAGAATCAATCTCGGGCACTCTTAGGGCATCTATTGGGCCAAACAGAGTACTCTGAGAGTAACCCAAGTCCACCACCAATTCCAAGGAAAACCCGGTAACCCACCCACCCATATGCACAAAGGTGAAATTACCAGTAAAACCCGTTTGGCTCAAGGATCGAACCCAGGTTTCCATAGGTCTCCTATCATTGCCACTAGTGGCTCACTCTGCACCAAATGAGAGTTGAACATGCATCTTCTAAAAAAAATGCAAGACTTCCACCAATTGATCTAGAGATCATTGGCAATGGCAACCGCAAAACCTTATTATAAAATATAAAAAATAAGGACAATATTTATTTTCCAACATGGGCCTTCATGCACATTAAAACTGGTCTAAAATTAATTTGTGCATGAAATTCTCATATTCCATAGGTCTTTAATGCTCCTCAGAAGTTTCTTGACATGAATTTATAACTCACATTTACTATATCAAACCAATATCACAACGAAATTAAAATCATTACATTTCCAACATCCCATAACTGTTTCCGGTACAAGATTACTCTGTAAGAAATTGACATAACATATTCTTTCAAAACCCAAGAAAATCATCTCAAATTGAACCATGCACTTTGAAAAAAGAAATGGTTTTTGAAAGAAATGGACATAACATATTCTTTTAAAACCCAAGAAAAATCTTATTAAAATGTACATGCATTTTGGAAAAAAAAAATTTATCTAAGCTATTTAGACACTCTGACATGTATACGACCTGTATAGGTGCATACGAGTCAAATAAAATGTCAGAGAATGTCTTATACAACCGCATGTATACACTTATACGAATCGTGTATTTCAAAGGAATGTCCACTATACGAACGGCCAGGGCCGGCCCTGGGGGTGGGCGGGGAGGACCACCGGCCAGGGCCCGATATTTCGGAGGGCACACTATTTTTAGAAAAACCCGATATGTATACGTAAAAATTTCTTTTTTAATAGGGTATACCTATACAAACACCAACATAGGCCCACTTACAAAACTATTTTTATACTTTAGATTAGTTATTAGCCAATTGGTATTAGCTTTAGACCTTTATTGAGCCCAATACCCAATTTCGTTAATGCCTAAGAGCACGTTTTTTTGGAGCTCGAACAGGGTACACGAATTCTCAGGGCCGATCCTGCGAACGGCATACACCTATATAACCGGTATACACTTGTACGGGTCGTATACGTGTCAGGGAATGTCAATTTGGTCGTTTGATGTGAATGACTATGACCCGTATACTTGGATATGAACCGTATACAAATTGTATATAGCAAGACCCTAACGATCGGTCATAAAGCTCGCGACTCGTAGCTCGCTCGAAAGAAGCTAGAGAAAAACTAGCTAAAAAAACTCAATTTGAGATGACGTGAACCAAGCTGGCTCATTTTGTAACCAAGCCCAGCTCGAGCTAAGCTAGGCTCAGCCCATGGCTCGGCTCGTTGGCTCGTTCTTAGGCTCGTTTAACTCCGACGTAAAGCTCAAGCCCACTGTTTGAATTAATTTCGAGCTTGAGCTCGACTCCACCCTGGCTCGACTCGGCTCGACTCGTTTACAACCCAGTATGGGTCGTATACGTGTCAGGAAATGTCAATTTGGTTGTGTGATGTGAATGAATACGACCCGTATACAAATTGTATATAGCAAGACCCTAAAAATGGACAAAATATTCTTTCAAAACCCAAGAAAATCATCTCAACATGTACCGTCCATTTTATTTTATTTTTTCGTTCATGTCTTTAATACGAATAAATATACATGCTATATTTGAGTTCACATATTCGACGCATCTACATGAAATCCTTTAACTCCTAACCCGACATAATTGACACCCCTAGTTTATCATCAGATTTTTTAACAATTCGTTTTTAATAGTTGAATAAATAACAAACCAATGTTTTAAAAACCGGTTCAAACCGGCCGATTGTCCAGTTGAACCGTCCAGTAGAACCGGTTAAACCGTCTGGTACACCTGGTTAAACCGCCCGATACATCCGGTTAACCCGTTTCTGAGCCAAATCCGATACAATATAAAAACCGGATTTTAAAACATTGTAACCCAAATGCATTATTTTGTGATTTGTGAAGAGTATGATACATTGGTCAGTTCTACAAACAAATGAGACTACTTGTGTCTTCTAAACAATCAATCCCTGTGACCAATCTCAACAAGAACTTATGAGCAAAGCAAAATCAGAGACTTTAACATAAGATGATACTACTATAAAAACAGAAACATGAAACTCAATGGATTAAAAAACCTCTGTAAAAAAAATCATCTTTGCTTCTGCCCAAATCTGGAACCGGATCGAAGCTAATCGATCGACCATACACGCGCTATCGCCTCCATTCATCACTGAATAGTTCTCGTAAGCTTGCATTTGGAGAAGAAAATCGAATCGGAATAATTTAAGCTGCACAGCTTCAAAAGCTCTGCCGATTGTTGCTTCAATGACGGATCACAACCGCTCTGTATAACAAGCAATAACTTCGCTGCAAGACCGACATCCCCAGCCATCGATGAACACTGGTGCGGTGAAAGCTTGCATATAGACCATAAGATTGACAATGCATGTTGGGTGCACCTTTCCGAAACCCTCATTAACACTCGCACCATATTCGGTATGGTGGTTGAACACTCGCTTAACGCGAGTTTACCTTCGGGGACACTTGATAATTCATCCAAAATGAAAAGGGCTTGTTCTAAACACTCGTGTTTGAAACTCGGTAACAATTCGACTAATTGTGGGACTGCGTTCGTGCTAACGATCAAGCTTCTAACTTGTTCGTGCGAGCATATCGATTTGATTAAGTTCAACCCGTGTATATTTCCACTTGGGTGTCGTTTATCTTTCACTAGTCGCATTAACGCGACGAGTAAACTACGGCTCGACACTATCTCGACCTGAAAATCGTTTTCGTCCATCAAAAGTCGAATCAATAGTGTACAATTGATCTTTGTTTCGATAGAACCTTCGTTTAACATGTCGACCATTAACGATATCTTCGCGGGCTGCGTTAGATTCAATCTCGAAGACGAATCTAATTCCAATTGAACAAGAATCGAAACCACTTCGGAACCAATGGCGTGTGATGTGTAAGGACCTAATAAGGATGATAAAAGACTCACTCCTCCTTTATCAACAACCGTTTTCCTCGCGATAACATGATTCGTAACAACTCGTCGAAGCTCTTTAAGAGATTGCACACGCACCTGGCCCTTAACGGATTTAAGCGTGTCGAGAATCTCACACGCGGTCCCTTGTACATCTTCGGTTCGCTTCTTCATTCGAAAGTACATTTGGGAAAACCAAGTGTGAATTAGTTTCTGTAAAGTGTTGTTTGGTGTAACATTATCATCCCAAAGTTCCTGCATTGTAGTGGGACATATGAAATGGCCTAAACTGAACCATTTCAAGATGTTGGACCGCTCGTATGTCTGCCCGGTGCAAAGGGTCACCGGGTCTTCCATCGGTTCAAGCGAAATCGGACAAATGAACACCGATGGGATCTCGGATAAATTCAACTCTTGAATCATGTTTTTCAGATCAAGTTTCTCAGCAAACCCACCACCAAACCCCGCTCCACCACCACCCAAAACCCCATCTTTAACAGCAGTATCCAGATCCAACACCTGCCCATCAACCCCTTCTCTGTTTAACAACTTTTTACACTCAGGCATTTTCACAAACACCTGGTGTGCACAAAAACACACCCAAACAAAACACCTTAAACAAAGCAGACAAACAAAACCCACATCGAATTCAACCGTACATAACCTCGAGAACCCTTTAACGATGTTTCTTCTTTCTCTCTCTTGTTTCTCTCTCCTCTGTTAAGGAGTCATTATCACTTTTAACTGATCTTTCTTCTTTCTACGGTCAAAAAGAGTAAAAGACTCAATCACAATCATAACAAACATCATGATAATAAGCAGACCCACGACCCAAAAATCAAAGCATTCATTCAAAAGGGTGGAATCATCAGCAACCCAGAAACAGAACAAGAACAGTCACTGACTGCACAAAGATCTATGCACCTTTTTTTCCAGATAAAAAAGAATTAAAAAAGTGAACTTTGCATTTGAATGTTGAAAGATGATGATGAAATTGAGTGAAGAAACAGGGGAATTGGGGTGTGTTGAATAAGTGAAGATAAAAGAGAGTGAAATTGAGATGAAGAAATTAATTTTGTTGAAGTGTTTTTGGTTGTTTTGTGTTTTTGTTTGATGGAAACGATGAGAAGTGGGTCCAGTTGTGAGCTCAATGGGCCCGGTTCACACGTGCTGGACCATTTTTTTTGTTTGATTAAATGATGAAATGGAAATACTTGTCATAAGACTAGAGGGTACGGAGAACCCCATCCTCAAGAGGATGGGACGCCACGTCACCGTCACGTAGGAAGGGCTTGAGGGTGATGGACCTAAGGGGTGGAGGATGGGCCGCCACGTCATCGCCACGTCACCGCCATGTATGTATGTATAGGTATATGTGAGAGAAGGAGAGAGGAGAGAGGCCCGTCCTCTCCGTCTTGTGGGAACCGGGTTTCACGAGGGGGGCGGTGTGGGGGACCGGCGCCGGGGTTCGTCGGACCTAAGCCGGCCCCCATACCGCTTAGTCTAACTCATGTCACACGGTTTCGAAAAAAGGTACGTCAATATATATCAACTGAAAACGTACATAAAAGTAATTATGGAAACGTATTATATTTGACTTGACTCATTTCTGAAAAAAAAAAATTAGGGGTATGTTTGGCAAAAGTAGCTGGTGGCTGCTGGCTGGAAGCTAGAAGCTGGTAGCTGGTGGATGGAAGCTGGTAGCTAGTAGCTGTAGTTTTTTTAGATATATTTGGTGTTTGGTAGAGTAGTTCGAGCTTTTAATAAAATGTATAAAATGACAAAAATGGACATAATTAAAAATTTAGAAAGTTGGTGCATTAAAAATTTCCTTATTTTTGGAGGTTAAAATAGTCATTTTTTCCCTAAAAACTTGTAGCTCCTTCTAAACGCTACTAGTAGTAGCGTTAAACCAAAAGTTTCAAGCTCCTAACCTAAAAGCTTAAAGCTCCTTCAACCAAACAAGATTTTTTATTGAGTATGAGCTTTTTCTTAAAAGCTTAAAGCTAGAAGCTCCTAAAAGCTCTTAAAAGCTCCATGCCAAACATACCCTAGGTCAAAACGTAGACCAACCGAAAACGTACATAATAATAAGCATAAGAACATATTAGATTTGACTAACTCATTTTCGGGAAAAAATTTACGTCGAAGCGTAAATCAACTTGAATTTATACCCACACGTACATAAAAATAAACATGTAAAACTCGATTACAAAGTTTTTAGAAAGTTAACTGATTATAACTGTCAATGCTAAAAGTTGAGGGGTAAATTAAAAAAAATACAAAAGGACAAAAAAAAAAAAGCCAAATCACGATTCACACATAAATTGATAACTGTAGTATAAACGGTGTGATTTCACCTTACATTAAAGTGTTTCGTGATAATGTGAAATGGAACGCGTGAGTAATAAAAGGCTGAAAAAGAAATATAAAAATACCCATGTATTGTCCTCACGGCCGCAAAGATCTTCACAGGGCACGCCCTAGTGCCCCTCCGCACCCCTTGTGTTGCGGTGTGGAGTGCCCCACCAAGCCGGTGTGGCCTTCTTCCGTGCCCCAACTTTCTTCCACAACACGTAAACTAAAAGGAATAGCCTCATAAGTCATTTCCAAATTTTAACCGCACATTATCTCGTTTTAACATTCTATGTGTCTTCTAGGCTTACCCTTGAGGTTCTCTTACCCCTTGATCTTGTGAATTGCACAATTTCTTGCATTGCACTTTAAAATATCAACATGAGTATATCAAAACTGTTGTTTTCCAATTTCTAACCCGTTGTTTTTCAAAGGTTTAGCCAGGTATTTGCCGCTTAAAAAAATAAAATAAAAAAAGGACCCGAATGAAAAGAGGAACATAGTATAATTGGAGAATTTTGACACTAAAAAGATGAATATTTGTAGCCTAGGCCCTTGGGGCATGTGTTATAACTAGATTACCTTGTGATCACATGCAGTGGCGGATCTAGAAAATCCGCCAAGCCGTAACGTTTTATAAATAAGCCGTAACGAAATCGAAAAAACCTCAAATTTTTCCAAAATTTACACTAATTTTTCCAAATTTTTCCGCGCCAAGCCGTAGCGGGCGTTGCCCCCCGCTACATGGTAGATCCGCCCCTGATCACATGTCTATATAAGAAGACTACAAAACCATGGGAATCCTTCATTTCTTTTACACAAAAGACGTGAAGTTTGGTAGACTTCCATGACCATGTAAGGTTAGGCTACATTATAGTGTCATGTATGAAAACGAATACTAGTCTACTAGTATGATATTGTCTAATTCTTGTAGAATAATCTTATACAATAATAATAAAAATCTTGTAATGTACTTTGTATTATTCCCCAACTATTTATATAAATATAATATATAATAAGGATAATCACAAAAGAAACTGTCCGTTTGCGGTATGCGCATGTAATGTATATGGCCGAATTGCTCTTCTAGTTCACAGAAGTACATATAAAATGACCGAATTACCCTTCTCGTTAACAGAAAAAATAGATGAAGTTAACCCAGTGAACTAAAATGGCAACGGTGAAACCTTTTTGAACTTACAGACAAAAAATGAAACATTTATACTAAACTGCCAAAATAATCCACACTACGGGAACTAAAATAACATTTAGTTCGATATTTTTTTTCTTGGCAAACTCACCCAGATTGTCACGTAACTTTATTAAATTATAGAGTTAATAGCCAAAATGGTCCCTGAGGTTTGCTCACTTTTGCCACTTTAGTCCAAAATCCAAAATTTTTAAATCTGGGTCCCTGAGGTTTGCATTTTGTTGCCATTTTAGTCCAAATCTCAAATCAGGTCAGATTTCAAAAAACAAAACCTGGTTTTTGTCCTTTTCCTCAGGGGCATTTTGGTCATTTTATATTTTATAAATGAAAAAAAATATAACAAAATCCCAAACACCCCATATCTCTGCACTCTCTCTCTCTCTAAACAACCCCTCTCTCTCTTCTCTCTCTTCTCTCTCTAGAACACCACCACCACCTCCTCTCCGTTCATCCACCGCCGCAGCAGCAGAAACCGCCATCCGTCGTTCCAATCAAATGTCAGATCAAACAAGAATCCAAACAAAGAATCCCCACAAATCAAAACCCCTTTACTTCCAATCACTCCAAACCAAACCCAAAACCTAAACCCACAAATTCAAGAACAAGAACAAGAACAAACAACCCATCTTCATAAAACCCTCAAAAGATTCGAACAAGAACAAACCACCACCGTATCATCACCCCCACCACCGCATAACCCGAACGGAACTGACCTTGCCCCAAATAGAAACAACCCGAACGGAACAGGGTTGTCGCCGCCGCTGCTGATACGCGGCTCCGCCGCCGCTGCCGCTGAAACACCGCTGCTGGTTGCGTGTGGTGGTTCACCGGATAACCAGTCGCCGAAAAAACGAGGCGAATGAGGTTGTTTGGTGGTGTCGTTGCCGGCTGAATCGAAGATGGAGGATGTGGGTGTCTGTGTGTGTGTAAGAGATGGAGGAGTGGAGGGTGATGGTGGTTGCGGTGGCCGGAGATCGGTGGTGTTGGCGGCGACGGTGGCGGAGGTTGGGGATGATGTGGGGGTGGTGGTGGTGTGGTGTACGTAGTTCAGAGAGAGAGGGGGGAGATAGAGAGCAGATGTTGAGAGAGAGAGCAGATAGAGAGAGAGAGGGATGAAGATCTTTAAATAAAATCCAAAAAGACCAAAATGCCCCTGAGGAAAAGGACAAAAATCAGGTTTTTTTTTTAAATCTGACCTGATTTGAGATTTGGACTAAAATGGCAACAAAATGCAAACCTCAGGGACCCAGATTTAAAAATTTTGGATTTTGGACTAAAATGGCAAAAGTGAGCAAACCTCAGGGACCATTTTGGCTATTAACTCTAAATTATAAGAAAACCATAATTGAGTACAAGATTCGCTGTCAACTCACATTCTCTTTAAAGAAAGTATCTTAATACAATGAGAAAATTACGAAAATAGCCAAGAAAAATGAGTACAAGATTCGCTGTCAACTCACATTCTCTTTAAAGAAAGTATCTTAATACAATGAGAAAATTACGAAAATAGCCAAGAAAAAGGTTGACTTACCAAAATAGCGACCTCATACGTCCTTGGAGAAGGGCATCCCACATCTTATGCGTCTGCCATTCTTTAAATGGATGTGTGTATGGATAACGCAGCAAGTACGAAAATGGGACGCATGGGATGAGTCACAGATGCATGGGATGAGTCACGGATGCATAGGATGAGTCGGCAATGCATGGGATGAGTTACGGACGCATGGGATGATGGGATGAGTCACAGACGCATGGGATGCCTCAAACGGACGCATGAGATGATGGGATGAGTCACGGACGCATGGGATGAGTCACGGACGCATGATGTCATTGAGACACGTATCACTTCTACTTTGGCGGACGAATGAATGAGCCCTGCAAACGCATAAGCTCTATCGTAATCAATGATGCTCTGCTCCAAGGACGCATGAGGTGGCTATTTTGGTAAGTCAACCTTTTTCTTGGCAATTTTCGTAATTTTCTCTAATACAATTCCACTAATATCAATTTATGACATCTCAAGCAAGAGTTACAATCATTGAGATGCATAGTTTTTTATTTTATTTTTAATGGCAAGAAACGACGTGCCAACTACCGTTACTCCAGGCACTGTGATCAAGTTCGACTACTCGACCACCGCCAGCCCTTGGCTCTCCCAGATGTGCGGAAACCAGACCTCCACTTGCCCGAAAGCACGACAGTTGAATAATCGGTAAAACCTCGCCTCCCATCCAAGACGAACCGGCGCCACCCCTATTCGCCCTTCACCCAGATGCCGCAGAAAATAATGAGGAGAATGGGAGTCGAACCTGTTTACAAGGAACACCAATTTTTTTCCTAACCACTCATGCATAGTTAATTTATTCATGAGTAAATTGCCAAAATCGTCCATGAGGTTTGGATATATTTGTCAGTTTCATTCAAAACAACTTTTTTTTTACTAAATAGTCCTTCATTTTTGAGATTTTTTGTCATTTTCATCCAAAAGTCTAATTTGCTTTATTATTTTTTTTTTGTCAAATATTTGGATGAAAATGACAAAAAATCTCAAATCTTATAGATGATTTTGGTAAAAAAAAAAAGTTAGACGTTTGGATAAAAATGACAAAAAAATCCCAAAAGTAAAGGGCAATATGGTACAAAAAAAAAAGTTGTTTTTGATAAAATTGGCAAAATGCCCAAACCTCAGGGATAATTTTGGCAATTTACTCTTTATTCATTCAACTTTGATAATAATAATGAGCTCGGATTGTTCTAATATGGTCAACATATGTGTGAATATTTCTTCTATCTCAGAATTTGTATTTACTTTCTAAGTTGTTAATTGTTTAAAACTAGTGGAATTCCCGCGTTTTGGTGCGGGCTTTCAGTCTGTATCGGTTTGGTTCATTATTGTACAAATACCGATACCAATGTTGTTTGGCTAATATCAGTTCAACTCATTACGGTACAGTTACCGTAACAATGTTGTTTGGTACATTAAGAAAATCATTATAAATGAATATGGTACCGGTACCAATGTTATTTGGTTGGCATTGGTTACGAAAGTGAAACAACAGGGACTGAAATCGCAATTTTTAAACTAATGGACAGAAATAGTAATTTTTGATAAAAACACGAGGACGAAAACAGTAATTAACTCTAAAAAAAATAAAACCTTTTTCATTAACATGTGTCAACCTTTAGGGAAGTAATATATTTAACATTGTACCTTGTGTTTATTGATTTTTATTTCACTGTACATGTTCTTTGAATTTGTTAGGGTATATAATATAAGGGTCTACATATTTACAAAACCTAATGCCTATTTCCACACCCTTTTAGACGCGTATAGGCTTATACGAGGCGTATAGGGTTACTTTATCCGACCAACACTGACCCTCGTACAACGTCACATCAGACGGGGCGTCTAAGCCGATACGAGGCAGCAATACGAGGGGACTAAGACGCCTCGTACAGCCCTATACGAGGCGTCTTAAAAACTGATGTGACTATGTGTCTGGCATGTGACATAAAGCAATATGGGGCATCTAGGGCTATACGAGGCGTCTATATTTCATATAAAGTGCAACTTGCAGTGCATTGTTGGTCCGCCCGAGCATTCTTTCTGTTTCTTCTACTATCTCTTCGAAAGAAACTTTTGTTTTTTTTGCATTCGTGTTCTTATCACTGAGAAGTGTTGAAATGTCATCATACTGGTACGGCAACTATGTCTTCGGGCAGTATTCTAGCGACAACTGGGTGCCCGAAAGCGTTCCGGTAATAGTTATTAGCTTAACTGTTTTAATTACTTATTGTTTTAGTTAATTATTTACTAATGATGATACCGTTTTTTGGAGGAGTCTGGCGTTCCCGATTCTAACGAGCAAGAGGAGGTTGTGTCTAGTTGATGAGTGTGTAGCGTTATATAATTTTTATGTATATTTTAAGCCCTTTTTTAACACTTTAGTCAAGTTTTAAATTTATAAAACACGATATTTACTAACACTAAACACACATATCACTGACATATGGGCAAGTGCACCCATCGTGAGCGTAGTATAGCGTTGGTAAGATACCGATGTCGTCCAAGGACACAAGAGCTTTTAGTACTGGTTTATCCTCAACGTCTAATCAAATCAAAAGCTTAGAAAAAGTTTTTAAAACATGAAAATAAAAACTAAAAATGCTGAAAAATAAAATAAAATAAAAACAGATTGACAAGATGAATCACTTGGATCCGACTCGCCTTTAGTGTAACCTTTGATTATTTCCGCACTTTTTAAGAGATTATCTTAGTTATAGTAGTAGGCCCCTCTTTTGAAGGTGACGTTACCCTCAACCCAGTAGTTTGAGTCAGCAAGGTTACAATCCTAAAGGGTTGGATCATTGAAAGATAATTAATTAAGTTATTAATGCGTAATGTGGTAGGCCCCTCTTTTGAAGGTGATGTTACCCTCGGCTAAGTGGTTTGAGTCAGCAGCGATATAATCCCAAGTAGCCGGGTTTATGTATTAATAGTAGTTTACATATGAGGGGATCAAGCCATTCGCACCCCCGCCATCCAATACCATTGGGTATTGAAGGAGGTCCTAGTAAGCTTGACCCAGGTCCTTGCAGGATCTATACACTGAACAAGGCAAGAACCTTACCAAACCATTCCCTTAACCCCCGACCAGGTAGCCAACATATCTCTATATAGACCGTAGAGATATGAATGGTGTAAATCTTTTATTTTATATAGACAGTAAAATAATGCCAAGACACCACAGACAAATGATAAGGAAGTTTCACCTTCAACATAAGAAACTAGTTATTAAAGTCATTAATACAAAACCAAATAAAATGTGCGAAAAGATTAAAAATAAAAAGTATTACACTAAATGCTTGTCTTCACCAAGTGATGTAAGAGAGTTAGGCAAACATGGCCTTTGATTGTCAAGCACTCTTACTATCAATCTTGGATCCCGAGACTACTACACACACTCTATGATGGATGATGGATGATGATGGTGGATGTGGGTTGTGATGGTGGTGGAGTGTGGGTGAAGTGTGAGAGGGGTGGTTTGCCAAGAGATGCTTTTGAAGTGAACCAAGCACCTCTATTTATAGCCTGCACAGAAGCCCGGACACGGCCCCCTGCCAGCTGGGCACGGCCCCGTGTCCATCCACTTTCTCTTTTTTCATTAATTGCAGTTTGTCTGCATTAGTTGACCACGCCCCCGTGTCCGCTGGGCACCGCCCCGTGTGTAGAAACGTATCTATACTATCAAGATTTGCTTGGATTCTGCGAATCTTAGCGTTGACCACGGCCGTGTTGAGCTGGGCACGCCCCCGTGTTGGGAATAGAAGCTTCTATAACTTTGTCTTTTCTGCAGACACTTGGGCACGCCCCCGTGTCCGCTGGGCACGGGGGGTGTTCAGCCTTCTGATCTCTTGTTTTTGCTTGGGAAGATGCTGTCGAGGGGTCGGGCATGCCACGTTTATTCCTTTTCTTGTAATTATGTTAGATTTTGATGCATATTTGCTCCTTTTGTTCATTTACGCTCATTTAATCCTGAAAATACAAAAGGAAGACAAAAACACACTTTTTCCAACATTAGTACTAAAAAGGGTTAGTTTTATGCCTTATTTGATGTAATTTATATGTTGCATTTTACACACATCAAATACCCCCACACTTGAATCTTTGCTTGTCCTCAATCAAAACTCTTTTTAATGTGGCTTACACGCCCAAATGGAATGGGTAGAAGAGAAGTTTTGGGCTTGTCTTGAGTGTCGGGATTCCAAGATCTTTATTATGTTTTATTTTTATGTTATTTACAATCCTATTCGTTATGATTTATTTAGAACGTTTCATAAGATAAATTACTTATTTGGGTATAACATGCCTATTTAAAATTCCATTTATATACAAGTTCACATACCTCACGGGAGATCACTCAACACTCGGCCGAAGATGTATTTTTGTGAAACACTCGAGACCGGCATGGAACTTACTGTCACACCCCAACCGGTGGCGGAATCATCGGGGCGCGGCACTAGGCGAATCAGATTGCTCAAGAGAATCCATAACAACTATATTGCGATAATATTTAATACATTCGTTATCCCATACTAACAAATAATACAATCACATAAGTTATCACAGATTTCTTGTCCTCTCGAACAATATAAATCCGACAACCTAGATTTTAGTTGAGTTTCTAGACTTCCTAGCTTGATTTGAAATAGCCTGCGATCTAACCTGCAACATATGTTAAAATATTGTCAATACAAAAGTATTGGCGAGTATACAGGTTTGATATGTATAGCGTAATAGATAAAAGGTATTGCGAATTTCCACAGGCATAAACGTAACACACGACATACATACTCACAAAGCTGATACTACCAACTAAGTCCTCGATGCTCGAATATGCGATGGCAAACTAGACCCCGTCGGGCGCAATAGTACTATACTAGTCGTGGTGGGACGTCGCGAGTATAAGCCCTAGCACATATGCAACTAGTATCACGTATATCTATGCATAACAGTTATTCGCAAGTGATAATTCGTTTGATAAGTTCGATTTGTTAGGTACATATGTTACACCCAAAAATGCGAATAAAAAGGGTTCAAGTATACTCACAGTGCGTGTTTAGCGAGAATACAACTTGATTGGATTGGTTGCGAGTATGTCTGCGTTAATCATCGAATGATATAGTAAACGATGCACGGTAAAGTGGGAATAGTATCAAATGACAGTTATCCAGTCGGATGGGACCTCATCCGGTCGGATGACCTCATCCGGTCGGATGGCTGTTGATTTGGTTTGTACCTTCTGACATTCGATCGGATGACGGGAGCTCAGGTCGGATGACACTTGGTCCGGTCGGGTGGCATGTTATCCTGGTCGGATGGCTGTCATCCGGTCGGATGGTACGTTGACTGGGTCGGATGGCTGTCATCCGGTCGGATGACATGCTTATCCGGTCGGATAACATGCTATCCGGTTGGATGACATGCTATCCGATCGGATGACATGCTATCCGATCGGATGACATGTGGTCCGTTCGGATGACATGTTGTCCGGTCGGATGACACGTCTGTTTTAACGTTCCGATCAACTGTTTTTGAGTGTTTTTGGAAGGAATACATGCGGTTTTACTAGGACAGTGTAATTTCGTATTAACAAATGAAATTCCATCAGTTCCGACCCGTTCTAATGGCCGGGAATCACCCCGTTCCACCAGATCTGGCCGTTCTTGACGGTTTCTCATGTTTAACTCGAAATCGCACAGTTCCTTGGTTAAATACATAGATTTTTAGGTGAGATTGTTGTAAAAAAAACATGGAAATCACCCAGATCCGAGTCGTTTATGGTGGGATGAGGTCACACTTTGAAGTTCATATGAACTCTTGGTGACATCACCTTAAAACACCTCAAATCAGTAGATTTCACGGTTAGAAATTGAGTTTTAAAAGACAGAATGATGTAGAATTGAGTGTAGATCATAGAAGTACAAGTTTTAGGTTAAAATCTTACCGGAATCGCGAGGAATCGTGAGAAAAGGGTCCAAGAGCGTGCTTGGTCGAGTGAGAGCTGTCACATCACTGTTTAAGTGATGTGATGTGCTATTTATAGGCAACAGAGAAGGCTGAAGGGTGTCGGGTCGGATGGCCCATCCGTTCGGATGGCGCATCTGTTCGGATGGCTATCCGTTCGGATGGCCACTCCGGCGCGGGGAATCTCTCCGTTTTCGAGCGTTGTGATAGTTCTTGGGGTACGCGCTTTCTATAGTTAATTTATATTATTATTATATGTATATATATATATATCACTAGGGGTCGTATTTACGTATCCATATTTCAAAGTTTCGATATAACAATCGGTTTTTGTTTCGAGTGTGCGATTAATAGCGACGTTTCACGGCCATCAAGGAGGGTAGTATAGGTCCTTTCTCGATGTCATCGTGAACGTTATTGTGTGTTGTGCCACAATGACTGACGGGGTACCACTCACTCGTATTGTCATCATCGTCACGACGACTGGAGCTATAGCACTCACCCGAGAGTCTTTGTTAGCGTTAGTTATCTGCGTTTCGACACATCACGGCCACCGAGGAGGGTAGAATAGGTCCTCACTCAACGTCATCGTGAGTGTTAGTGTTTGCGATGTGATGTAGTGATAATGTATTGCGAAAATATGCGATTATCCTTCGAATAGCGATGTATGCGATATAGTTACATTATGATCCAAATCTCTGGTGCTAGGCGTAACGAGTATATCGAGTAGTAACAACGCACGAAAGTGCGGGTTGTTACACTTACTCCTACCATATGCTTGCCAAGCAATCAATCCTCCTTCTTTTTAACTATACTCCTTTGTAAATATCAAGAGGTCTGGGGAAGGGTTAGGCTTGGGTTAAAGGTAGGTGGTTTTGGGTTAGTGGTTAGTAAAAAAAGGGCGAAAGGCGTAAAAAGCGTCGGTTTTCGTAAAACTTTTTGTTTTTGTAACTTTTTTATTCAAATGAAGCATTTTTTTTCAAACAAAGTTTCTTTTGAGTAACTTGTTTGTTTATTGCTAGAATTCATCATTTTTTTCTGGGAATGTCACATGAAGACCGAGCTGTTTACTAAAACAAAGGGTTTAAAATGAAAAAGGGGTTTTGGTGGGTAAAGGGTGTTTGTTTTGTGGGTTTAGAAACGAAAAGGTTTAGGCTCAAAGGGGTTAACTAGGGGAATTTTGGGTAGGTGGTAAAAAAAAATAATGGTGTTGAAAGAAAAAGGGGTTAGTCCTAATGCCTCCATTATTTACTTACTTGGGTTTAATTTGATAAGGACCGGGAATGCATTGTCATGACAAGTTCTAGAGTCATAAGAAACCAAGCGGCTATTAACACAAGAAACGAAAGGTGAGCATTTAGTTTAAAGATGTGTATTTATATGTTCAATTAAAGGCTTAAAACTCACTTTTTGTGGGAATTGGTTGTTAATGTGATCAAGTATATATAATCAAATTTTAACTAGATTTGTCATGCCTTTTCATAATTTTCTTATGTTGGTTCTTTTTATCACGACGCTATCGGTTGTAAATTCGTAAAAATATAAACTTTTTAGAACCTGATATTTCCAAATTAAACCAAGACAAGTAAAAAAATGAAAAGTAATGTGTCCCAAAAATAAGTTTTTTGGTTGATTGAATATGTAAAAGGTGTGTTAAAAACAAAAATTTATGTTACTGGGCATCTGGACACGGGCCGTGGTGTCCGGGCACGGCCCCGTGTTCAGATTGCCAGTAACAGAAAGTAACAGAAGGCTGGGCACGGGGGCGTGTTCAGTGAACACGCCCCGTGTCCAGGTACCTGAACTGGGCGTTTTTCTGCAGACCATTGAGCACGGGGCATGTTGGCTGAGCACGGCCCGTGCTGAACTTGCTGTAATGAAGAAGAAATGTCGGGAGGCTCTGTTTTTTGTGCATGGGCTGTTGGTTCAAGCTTCCTTTAGTATCCTTCACCATCCTGAGTGTGTTTTACCCATTACAACATCATCCAAACACCAAATAATTTGAAAACCATCATTCAATAAAGAGAAGATTACAATAAATTCCTAATAATAAAAGCATAAACTAAAACTTAGATAAGTAGGTCAAGAAACACAAGAAATCTAAAACCACAAAGAAGTCCTAGCCTATAGTTTATTTTAAGAGAAAAATTTCCGACAAAGATAATTTTTCGGTTGAATGAGGCTTGAAGAACTTCTTTTTCGGGTATAGTCCCTCACACGTCGTTGAGCCATTCTTCTATCTCCCTAGGGAGAAGAAAGGCGGGCTCATTGGCATCATCGTTTTGAGGGGGTGTAACTTCCACCGGAACTTCTTGCAAATTGCCGAGAGAAGGTTCCGCGGGGATGTCATCCCACCCGGTGGGGTTATTGACTTCAAGTGCTAAGTTCCAATCTTCTTGGGGATGGATTGGTTCCATGGGAGGTGTCACAAGAATGTTCAACCTTTGGTGCAAGAGGTTGATTTCTTAGAAACTATTTTCCAGCCCCACCGTCAGATAATTTATACGGTCGATCAGGACCTCTTCTACGGATGTCATTTCGTCGAGAGCTTCCCGTAGTGCCATTACATAGCGTACAAGAGTTGTTTCGATTGAAGGCCTCCGTTCCCTTCAACTGTTTCTGGAATGTGCTGAAGAGTTTCCACAGTTTTGGCTTGACATTCTACGAAAATAAACCGAAAAGGGTTCATCTTAATGAAATAGTACCTCGAACACGGCCCCGTGTTCAATGAGCACGACCCCATGTTCACCTCTCTGCAGATTTTTGGAACAAGGAATCTTGGAGCTTTAAATTATTTTTCTGATTTTTGAGGCATTTTTAAGCAGAAATAACTTAAAACAGTGTTGTAAAACTTATTTTTAACAAGATTCATTGAATAAAAATCTAACAAATATCACAATAAAGCTTGAAACCATGGTGATTTCAAGCTCTAATGGAGGTGTTGAGGGAAAAATGAAAAAGAAGGCAATGGAAAAAAGTAGAAAAGACAAGATGGTTGTTGAGAACCTTCTTTAGAATATACCTAGTATTGTATGTGTGAAGATCCCACCAAATCTCTGCCTTTGGAATGGTACAAATGTGCAGGAATCTTTGCTGCATTTATAGAAAACTGTAACACTCGTCTTATATTTTCATTTAATTATCATAAAAATATAGTATATGTAAAAACAAAACTTGTAATTATTAAAAACTTAGTTAGTAAACTAAGTTATACTTCATCATAGGGTTTAACATAGTCGAATAACATGAATAAACCATTCATCATTCAGTAGTGTTTACAAACAACATAGTTTAATAGATTATATTAGTGCGGAAGCGTCCAAAATGTGTGTTCGGTTCTTGAAGCATTGACTTGACCATCTTCCACGTACTTGCAATACATCAAAACTGGAGATTTTGACAAATATTAGTATTAGTGTTCTTAGAAAATTTGCATAATCGAAACTAAGCTCAGAAATGGATTCGATTAAGTAAGATGTGCAGAATTTAACAAAAATTACTGGACTCTACCGTAACTTACGGTAGCTACCGTAAGTTACGGTAGTCGCTGGGTGACACTAGTCTGCCGTTAAACAGTAGTGAACCACCGTAATACTTTGTTCTCTACCATAAGTTACGGTAGCTACCGTAACTTACGGTAGCTTCTGTAGTTTTGCTGTTTTAACCCCTTTTTGTTCATTCCACCCGAAACCACATGGACGGATATTATTTCAAGACACGAAGACCCAAATCACGAGTGCCTTATTTTCAACCCCCACGCTCCCATCACCAGTTTGCGTGTTTAGTAAATCATTGCCCTTCGCTCGGGCTCAAAACCTACGAATAAGGTATTACCTTTACCCGGTTTGTACCTTCTCTTAATGATCCGTTAGTTTGCCCTTATGAGGTTCATCATTCGAGCAAACCCAACTACCGAAATCTCATATTCTAACATACCTATTATTAATAACAAAAGACTAATGACCATATTGATGAAGCGTTTAGCCACGTACTAATTGGTTATTTGACCCGTTTGGCTCATCTATGGAACCCACCATTATAATGACTACCAAACGACTTTTAACCAATTCTTAACTTATCAATTCAAGTAACGAACATTGTCGCTGTAATCAACGCAGCATCTATTCCAATATATGACTATACATAATTTAATAACAATTCACCTAATGTAACGGGTCAAGTTACATACCTTCAAAGTACGCCCTTCAAACGCAAGTCGCCACCGGCTTGTCCACTCGACGCTCTGGTGTCCTTTCCTATAGAGTTCAATCATGACATGTTTAGAACTCTTTTCAATTCATAGTTTGCATATTTTGCTGAAACATCACAATCATGCGGTTTAACTTAAATTTTCAGATTTAAGCCTTCTTTGATGCATTTTTACAAACACTTAAAGGGCAGGATTTTATATCTTTTATATTCAAGTTCATGGCTTGTCGCTTAGCCTAAATTAACATTAATCGAGCTATCACATATAAAATCACACATCAAATTTTTCAGAAATCAGTTTCTATGTATCAAATTACACTAGATTAGCCTTCTAAACCCTAGTGTTCATCAACTTCTCACAAAACCCATGAATCACCTTCAACGTGTTCATGAAATTTTCAGAGATTAGACATGATTTCACTTATTGTTGTCTAGGGTTTACTCCTAGACACTAAAACATCCTTAATCTATTCATTTAACAAACATGCATCAACAGATTTCAGTTTCCCTAGAATCATGAGAATTTCAAGTAGAGATTTGTTATCAAATTTTACATACCTTATGACCCCCTTGCAATAGAAATCACTAATCTTAGCTCGGATTTCATTTTGGATCAGATTTGAACCTTCAATTCATGAGTTTTGTGGATGTTAGGGTTTTGAAGAACCCTGGTCGTCCCCTTTTTCTTGTCTGGTTCGATCTCAGCACACATAAGTGTGTTTGAGTTTTAATTTTTTTGTTTTATCAATATTAGTTTCAAATTAAACACTTTTGGCCCGCCCCTCAACTTTAGTTTTTATTTTTGTTTTAACTCCTTAACTACTCATAAGTCATCATCTAACCAGGTTAGTGTCGGTCCCAGTTAGTTTGTTTCACTTATTTATTTACAACATATTTGTAATATAAGAATTTATATTTTCGGGGTGTTACAAGTCCACCCCCCTTAAAAAGGGTTTCGTCCCCGAAACCAGAGTACGTACCGAATAGTGTAGGGTAGAGACGTCGCATCTCCTCTTCGGACTCCCATGTAGTGTCCGAACCTTTCCTATGTTCCCATTTGATCTTAACTTGATCAATTCTCTTATTTCGCAAGTGCTTAACCTTCCGATCTAGGATCTCTAATGGCCTTACCGCATAATTCAGGCTATTATCCACCTCGATATCATCGTAAGGGATATAAGCTGTTTCCTCCGCTAAACATTTTCGCAACTGAGACACGTGGAACGTGCCATGTATTCCACTCAACTCTTTCGGTAGTTCGAGGCGATAAGCCACCTTGCCAACCCGTTCGATGATTTTAAATGGCCCGATAAACCTCGGGCTTAGTTTCCCTCTTTTTCTGAATCTGATAACGCCCTTCCATGGGGAAACTTTTAACATAACCTTGTCGCCTATCTGAAATTCAATCGGTCTTCGTCTTTTATCGGCATAAGACTTTTGCCTATCTTGGGCTGCTTTCAAATGGGCTCGTACCACTTCAATTTTCTCATTGGTGGCTTGGACAATATCTTTATGGGCCAGTTCGCATGGTCCCACTTCACCCCAACACACCGGGGTTCTGCATTTCCTACCATATAGCATTTCGTAAGGTGCCATGCCGATACTCGAATGGTAACTATTATTATACGAAAATTCTTCTAAGGGTAGATAAACATCCCAACTTCCGCCGAAATCAATAATACATGCCCGTAACATATCTTCTAACGTCTGTATCGTTCATTCACTCCGCCCATCCGTCTGAGGATGGTAGGCGGTGCTAATGAAAAGTTTTGTTCCCATTTGTTCTTGAAAGTCTCGCCAGAAGTTTGAAGTAAACCGGGTATCTCTATCCGACACAATGGATACCGGTACTCCGTGATGTGCCACTATTTTGTTTGTATATACCTCGGACATCTTTTCCGAAGTATATGTCTCTCGTATAGGGATAAAATGGGCACTCTTCGTCAATCTATCCACAATCACCCATATTGCATCAAATCCCCGAATCGTTTTAGGTAGTTTGGTCAATAGGTCCATAGTGATATGTTCCCATTTCCAAACCGGGATCTCCAAAGGTTGCAGCTTTCCATATGGTTTCTGGTGTTCCGCTTTAACTTGTAAACAAGTCAAGCACTTCTCCACATACTTTACTACATCCCTCTTCATTCCGGGCCACCAATAATTTTGTTTTAGATCGTTGTACATCTTGGTCGCACCCGGATGAATAGAATATCGGGATTTATGAGCTTCATCAAGTAGAAGCGTCTTAACCCCATAAGAATTTGGAACCCATATTCTTCCGGACCGAGTCTTCAACCCGTCCTTTCCATCTGACAATTCTTTTAACTGTCCGATTATTCTTTCCTTCTTCCAATTCTCCTCTTTCACTGCTTCTACTTGTGCTTCTCGGATACGTTCAAGTATACCCGAGGTCACGACAAGCTGCATCGACCTTACTTGTAACGGGACATAATCCGCTTTTCTGCTCAGGGCATCCGCCACCACATTTTCCTTTCCGGGGTGGTAATGTATTTCACAGTCGAAATCTTTCACCGTTTCTAACCATCGCCTTTGTCGCATATTTAGCTCCTTCTGATCAAAGAAATACTTTAAGCTCTTGTGATTAGTGAATATGGTGCACTTTACCCCATACAAATAGTGCCTCCATATTTTTAACGCAAACACCACCGCAGCCAATTTGAGGTCGTGCGTGGGATATTTCTTTTCGTGTATTTTCCGTTGCCTCGAGGCATAGGCTATAACTTTGCCCCGTTGCATTAAAACGCATCCGAGCCCCGATAGTGAGGCATCCGAATAAACCACCAAGTCTTTGACCCCGTCCGGCAATGTTAATACCGAAGCTTGAGTTAATTTCTCCTTTAGCGTTTGAAACGCTTTTTCTTGTTCGGTACCCGAAATGTACTTTTCCTCTTTTCGGGTTAACTTAGTTAGCGGCGACGCAATCTTGGAGAAATCTTGAATGAATCTCCTATAGTATCTCGCAAGCCCTAAGAGGCTTCTGATTTCCGAAGGATTCTTCGGAGGGCTCCATTTTGACACGGCTTCTATCTTTGAAGGATCCACCAATATTCCATCGGTGCTTATGATGTGGCCAAGGAATTGCACCTCTTGCAACCAGAAGGCGCATTTTGAGAATTCCGCGTACAACCTTTCTTGCCTGAGCGTCTCTAACACCTCTTGTAAGTGGCGTGCATGTTCTACTTCACCTTTCGAGTATACCAGAATATCGTCTATGAACACGATTACCGATTTATCCAGCATCGGCTTGCAAACCCGGTTCATGAGATCCATGAAAGCCGCGGGTGCATGTAACACCCCGAAAACGGGTTTGGTAATCAAACTCCGTTAATACTAAAAGACGGGTAAAGTACCGTTAGTAGTAAAAATAACCAGGTAAATAATTGGATTTAAATAAGAAATCCTAATAATTAAATATAAGCGAATCAAAGTTTTAAGAGTTTGAGTTTATAAGAGCCCGAGTTAACGGGACTTAAAATACAACGGGTTAGGCTCCTGAACCCATTAAATTAACTAGGAATAATTAACCTAGTTAATAATATGTGATTAAGTTATAAATAATGGATTATAACTTAAATAGATCGAAATAAAACCTTGAGGGACTAAAAGTGGACAATTGGAAACAAGTTTATAATTAAAACTTAAAAACACCAAAACACACACATATGTGTGTGTGTTGGTCGATGTATACAGGAGAAAAAGGGGGGTTCCCTTCCAAGAACCCTAACTCACAAAAATTGCCAAAATCAAAGAGAAATCAAGCCAAGAATTTGGGGCTTTTAATAAAATCGTGATCACCAAGCTTAGGGGATCACAAGGTATATTGAATTTTGATGTTTATTGATATTTCGAATTTGTGATGAACATGCATGAACGAAATTCTTGCATGAATATTCAATATTATAGTGATATTAGTGTGGGTACAAGTCTAGGAACAAACCCTAGATGCAAACTTGTAGAATTGTGCCATAAACTAGTGATTTATCAAATAGCCAAGTATGAACTAAGTGGGTTTTGTTGATTTGATGAAATTGATGTGTATAAACATCATATTAATTCATATGAATGAACTATTTGAACAAATTAGAGATTTTGTTAAGAGTTCATAAGTGATTAGAAGTGGGTTTTGACACAAGAGTTAAACCCATGGTTATGATGGTCAAAGTGTATATATGCATACAATGACTAAAATTACATGTTGATTTATGGTTACTTGAGGTATGAATTAGATAACATGTTAGTAGAAGTAGCATCTCAAAAGATGACGCTCACTAAGTGGTTGATAATGTGCTTAAATCGAGTCATGTGAACTTGTTAGTGCATTCATATTTGTAAATTGGTGGTTTGACTTTTAAAAGTCAAACCGACCTATGATAAGGTTCATTAAGAATAGTGGTAAAAGATTTATAAGGTGTGAAGGTCATGATCTTGAATGACTAATCTAACCACCTTGAAAATGATGATGATAGTTTGACGCGTAACAAGCTAGGTGGAAGCTTGATGAGGGAGCGGGTCAAACGAATCACGAAGGAAAGGAAAAGCGTAGTTCGGATGCGATGTAAGTTAAGCTTACGCCCTTTTTACTTTTATTACAAAATGCTTATTTGTGAGCATGGAATACGATTTATATTAAGTAAATGAAACATGATGTTCCGGCGCGATATAATGCTAGCCGGAACAAGCGAAAATGGTAGAAACCATAAATTATGGAAGAAAGGGGTAAAAATGGTGAAATGGTAATCCGGACATGGATTAACGAATAGATAAAGGGATTTAAAACGACACCATTTGGCATAAGTCATAATGGGTCAAATAAAACAGGAAACGACTTTCAAGTTGGATGATTTCAAAAAAAGTAAACCGGGATAGGTTTAAGGGGCGAAATGGTAATTAAGTGCCATCTTATAATGACAATTGGTCATTTCGACTAAACGGGTCAAATGGTGTTGTTAACACCATTTGTCAATAATATTTGATGATTGCTTGTTGAGTTTTATGATCACAGGAATTAACACATGGTTAGCATTGCTATTATCTAGATATTAATAGCGAAAGGTATTAAAACGGGTCAATAAGTTGATCCGAGCCAGGTGCGCATAATTATGTTGTAGTTAAAAGTGTTATTTTGGTCGAATAATTGGTGAGAGTCCTTCGTCGTAAAAGAAGGACCAAAATCGACCAAAACGCCCTTGTAGGCTAAATTGAACAAACAACCCTTAAGGGTTGTTTGGAAACGAATTTCATGATTAGATAGATACTTAGAATAAGTATAGAAGTTGAAAGATGTAATATGTTAGTCAAATAGCTCTATTTGAGTCTTGCCGTAAAATAACAATCCGAAGAGTAAAACTCGGAACATATAGAGTTGTAGTTGAAGATTACTTGATAAGAAATGTAGGAATAAGATGCTAGAAATGAATGAAAGCGATTTCAAGCTTTAAAGTGCTTAAATACCCTTAACGGGTCAAAAATAAGCATACGAGCGAAAACGGGTTTAAATTGTGTAATAAACCTATGATTAGAACCTAATATAGTAGGTAACATTAATTTGAAGAAGTGTATGAGATATAGGAATCAAATAAAAACGTTTGTTTGATAAAATGCATAAACGGGTTAAAATTCGGTAAAAAGGTAACGAGTCGAAGACTTAGAAGTCTCAAAATTTCTTATGTTGGATGTAGGATTTTAACTCCATTAGATGGAGGATTAAATTACGGACGCGTAGGAAAAAGAATCGGGTAAAACGGATCAATAACGAAGAAGTTATGGCCGTTTCCGTGAAATCAGGTCGTGCAGGGAATGTACAGCAACAGCTGAAGGCAACAGTCTGTGAAAACAAGGGCTAGGCGTGACGCCTAGGCCCTTGGCGTCACGCGACGCCCCTAACTCCGGAAAATTTTTAAATTTTGTCATTTTAACCCCTGTACTTGTTTGAACTTAATATTTGACTATCAAAACTAACTTTTAAGTTGGTTTTGATCATAGGTGATCGCCATGAGTGCCCGGATGAAGATCAAGCTCGATGAGGAACCGAACACGATAAAATACAAGCTTCCGCGCGGCGTTTCGTTGTATCTTTAAAACGACGAATCCAATTATATTAAGTAGTATTTTTGAAATGTTGTTAACATGTGGAAATGTTAGTATGAAAAGTTTTTGTAAAGTCACATTTTAGCATTTAAATGTGTATTTTATTAATAAAATCTTGATTTATTAAGTCGGGTGTTAAAGTGCATTTGTCAGCCCGAATGACATCACGAGGAACTCGTAATGTCCGTATCTCGTGCGGAAAGCCGTCTTCGGTACATCCTCCTCCTTGACTCTTAGTTGATGATACCCCGATCTAAGGTCAATTTTTGAAAACAAGTTTGCACCTTGTAATTGGTCGAATAGATCGTCTATTCTTGGAAGTGGGTATCGATTCTTTACCGTGAGTTTGTTTAACTCCCGATAATCGATACACATACGCATGCTTCCGTCCTTTTTTTTCACAAATAGCACGGGCGTACCCCAAGGAGACACACTCGGCCGTATGAATCCTTTATCGAGCAAGTCTTGAATCTGCGACATTAATTCCTGTAATTCCGATGGTGCAAGTCGGTATGGTGCTTTTGCTACGGGTTTCGCGCCCGGAACTAATTCAATTCCGAACTCTACCTCCCGCTCGGGCGGCATTCCCGGTAAATCATCCGGAAATACATCTTCAAAGTCACGTACCACGGGTACGTCTCCAATCTTCGGTAATTCTTTCTCGGGCTCATTCGCGTATATCATAAATGCCTTACATCCATGCCTCATGAGCTTGTGAGCTTTCATCATCGAGCATATTATAGGGTTGCCTCCCTTTTCGCCATAGATTGTGACGTGTTTTCCGCTCGGAGATGTTAGCTTTATCTCTTTACGGAAACACACGACCTTTGCGTGATGCTGAGATAGCCAATCCATCCCAACAACTACTTGAAATTCCCCCATTGACATCGGAATTAGGTCTATCAAGTATTCTTCGTCGTCGATGCTTAACTTGCAGCCTCGACAAATATCACAAACTATAAAACTTTTGTTGTCTCCTATTTCAACTTCTAAGGGCACAGATAATTTCGTTAATACAAATGAAGGATGTCGAATAAATCCATGTGAAATGAAGGATTTATTCGCACTAGTATCATACAATACACGTGCGGGAATTGAGTTTATTGTGAATGTACCTGAGACCACATCGGGTTCTGTTTTCACTTCAACCGCGGTAAGTTGGAAGGACCTAGCCTTCGCCTTTGGAGCTTCTGCTGGAGATTCTTTAACATCTCTCTTTCCAACTAAGTCTGAGCATTCGGACTTTTTGTGGCCGGGCTGATAACATTTGTAGCAAACTGAGACTTTACCCTGGCATAGAGACGCCGTGTGCCCCGTTTTACCACATATAGCGCACGGTTTGTCTTTGAACCGGCACTCTCCTTTGTGCCCTTTCCCGCACACTTTACAACTTGGCGACCCGCCTTTAGCATCCATTTTCTTTCCTGATTCTATAGTTCAAGCTTTCTTTGTAGGGCTTGGATTCACATCCTGTGCCCTTCGTTCACCCCTTTCAACTTGTTTCTTCAATTCAATTTCCTGTTCCCGAGCAACGTTTATGATCTCGGTAAGGGTCTCGTATTTTGAAGGAGTCATAAACTCCCTATACTCGGCGCTCAACATGTTATAGTAGTAGTATATCTTCTGTTCTTCATTCGTCACCAATTCATTGCAAAACTTCATCTTATCCATAAACATTGCCGTAATCTTGTCTATGGTCTCGCCCTTGTGCCTAAGTTGCATGAACTCTTCATTGATTCTATTAATGACCGCCTTGGGACTATGATGTTTAAGAAATGGCGTCTTAAACTCCTCCCATGTCATGGCCCTCGCCGCTTCGGCTCCTATTTCCTTCTTTTTATTGTCCCACCAATCTTTGGCTTGACCCCTCAACTGAACCGTTCCGTAAGCAACAAAGTCACTTTCGTCACAATGGGTCCTTTCAAAAACTCCTTCAACATCGCTTAACCATCTCCGGCATATTATCGGGTCAACCTCCCCGTTGTAGATTGGCGGTTTACACGCCATAAACTCTTTGTACGAACATCCCTTACGTTCTCCCGATTTCTCTTTCATAAGGTTGACACTATCTTCCAACCTTTTGACTCGTTCTTCCACTAATGATAATACCGTGTTTTGAATTTTGTCTATAAACCCGGATAAACTGCCTTCAATTGCCTCCCCCACTTCTTCGGCAATTATCTCTTTCATTTGTTCGGTGCTTGTCGGCACCGGATCATTGTTGCTCTTTTCCGTCATCTTGAAACTGAAATGTTTATACCAATTGTTAAACATTTCATTTATAATAAATGCTTTATTCGCTTCGGTTTAGTCAAGTTTATAACTTGCTTTGACCGTTCTCATTTAGTGCACCTTCCGGGTTTGAGTGTCTTAACACACTTTTCCCGTGCACATTGATTCACATTTCTTTTTCTTACATAGGATAAAATCTACTAACATAAATAATTAATTCTTACCGGACGATCAATCAAGCTTGAACCGAACCCTTTGTTGACAACCTTAAGCTCTGAATACCAACTTGTAACACTCGTCTTATATTTTCATTTAATTATCATAAAAATATAGTATATGTAAAAACAAAACTTGTAATTATTAAAAACTTAGTTAGTAAACTAAGTTATACTTCATCATAGGGTTTAACATAGTCGAATAACAGGAATAAACCATTCATCATTCAGTAGTGTTTACAAACAACATAGTTTAATAGATTATATTAGTGCGGAAGCGTCCAAAATGTGTGTTCGGTTCTTGAAGCATTGACTTGACCATCTTCCACGTACTTGCAATACCTAAAAGCTAGAGATTTTGACAAATATTAGTATTAGTGTTCTTAGAAAATTTGCATAATCGAAACTACGCTCAGAAACGGATTCGATTAACTAAGATGTGCAGAATTTAACAAAAATTACTGGACTCTACCGTAAGTTACGGTAGCTACCGTAAGTTACGGTAGTCGCTGGGTGACACTAGTCTGCCGTAAAACAGTAGTGAACCACCGTAATACTTTGTTCTCTACCGTAAGTTACGGTAGCTACTGTAACTTACGGTAGCTTCTGTAGTTTTGTTGTTTTAACCCCTTTTTGTTCATTCCACCCGAAACCACATGGACGGATATTATTTCAAGACAATGAGACCCAAAACACGAGTGCCTTATTTTCAACCCCCACGCTCCCATCACCGGTTTGCGTGTTTAGTAAATCATTTCCCTTCGCTCGGGCTCAAAACCTACGAATAAGGTATTACCTTTACCCGGTTTGTACCTTCTCTTAATGATCCGTTAGTTTGCCCTTATGAGGTTCATCATTCGAGCAAACCCAACTACCGAAATCTCATATTCTAACATACCTATTATTAATAACAAAAGACTAATGACCATATTGACGAAGCGTTTAGCCACGTACTAATTGGTTATTTGACCCGTTTGGCTCATCTATGGAACCCACCATTATAATGACTACCAAATGACATTTAACCAATTCTTAACTTATCAATTCAAGTAACAAACATTGTCGCTATAATCAGCGCAGCATCTATTCCAATATATGACTATACATAATTTAATAACAATTCACCTAATGTAACGGGTCAAGTTACATACCTTTAAAGTACGCCCTTCAAACGCAAGTCGCCACCGGCTTGTCCACTCGACGCTCCGGTGTCCTTTCCTATAGAGTTCAATCATGACATGTTTAGAACTCTCTTCAATTCATAGTTCGCATATTTTGCCGAAACATCACAATCATGCGGTTTAACTTAAATTTTCAGATTTAAGCCTTCTTTGAGGCATTTTTACAAACACTTAAAGGGCAAGATTTTATATCTTTTATATTCAAGTTCATGGCTTGTCGCTTAGCCTAAATTAACATCAATCGAGCTATCACATATAAAATCAAACATCAAATTTTTCAGAAATCAGTTTCTATGTATCAAATTACACTAGATTAGCCTTCTAAACTCTAGTGTTCATCAACTTCTCACAAAACCCATGAATCACCTTCAATGTGTTCATGAAATTTTCAGAGATTAGACATGATTTCACTTATTGTTGTCTAGGGTTTACTCCTAGACACTATAACATCCTTAATCTATTCATTTAACAAACATGCATCAACAGATTTTAGTTTCCCTAGAATCATGAGAATTTCAAGTAGAGATTTCTTATCAAATTTTACATACCTTATGACCCCCTTGCAATGGAGATCACTAATCTTAGCTCGGATTTCGTTTTGGATCAGATTTGAACCTTCAATTCATGAGTTTTGTGGATGTTAGGGTTTTGAAGAACCCTGGTCGCCCCCTTTTTCTTGTCTGGTTCGATCTCAGCACACATAAGTGTGTTTGAGTTTTAATTTTTTTGTTTTATCAATATTAGTTTCAAATTAAACACTTTTGGCCCGCCCCTCAACTTTAGTTTTTATTTTTGTTTTAACTCCTTAACTACTCATAAGTCATCATCTAACTAGGTTAGTGTCGTTCCCAGTTAGTTTGTTTCACTTATTTATTTACAACATATTTGTAATATAAGAATTTATATTTTCGGGGTGTTACAAAAACGACAGCACGCTGGACACGGCCCCGTGTTGGCTGGACACGGCCCCGTGTGCAGACGAGATTCTGACACTTTTTTTCCGTATTCTGACCGAAAGTTAGACGATAATCTTTTGGTGGACACGGCCCCGTGCCTAGAAGCTGTTTATGAAGTTTTGTCTATTTTTAAGAATTTTATCCGGATCGGGTGGTTCCTTACTGGACGGAACAACACCGAAGTGCCTGAGATACCTTAGTTGCCCTAGTTATAGACGAGAACGCAAGAGGTTATCGGAAAGGGTGATTCCTATGCTAAATGTAGGTGGACAAGTCCAACCCTTATCCGGGCTCTCGTTAAAGAAGGTGTATGTCGAATCGCTCAAGTCTATGTATGCATCGACGGAAGTCGATGGAGAGTCCTTAACGACACAATCGACACAGAGACGACTATCGCTCAAGTCTTAGCAAGAGTTAGAGGTGATTTCGGGAGCAACGATGTTGTTATAATTCGAATGCGGTCTCACTAATTCTTCTTGATCGTCGTCTTGAGATGAATTAATTATATCCACCTCAAGTTCTTTTATCCATCGGAGAATTAGTTCTTCTAGCTGAAAGAATTCTTCAAGAAGCATTTCATCTAGAAGGGATGATTGAGAGCATTCGAGGGAGAGATAAGGATTATTTTTACTTTCACCCATCTTAAGGTTACACGAAAACAATGGGTCTATATAGTGGGGAGTATAATTTAAAAAATAACATTTTAAATCTTCATGAGTTCCACCACATAATTGACACCACGTACCATAAGAGGAGTGAAAGTAAAAATTATCAGTATCACTCATGATTGCGTCAGAAATTACCAGCCGTCGGGATCTTACGGCTCTGTTTTCAGTATCTGAAGCTTGGGCACGGGGCGTGTTCAGCGGGCACGGCCCCGTGTTCAGCTTACTGTCTGACTTAAAATAGGATTGCCAGTACCAAAGATTGGGCACGAGGCGTGTTCAGCGGGCACGACCCGTGCTGAGCTCTGTAGAAGCTGAAAATTTCTAAAAAAATCCTAAAAAAAAAAGAAAAATAAGAAAAATGATTAGGCCGTTGATTCCTAACTTTCTTAAAATTCTTATGTCCCCGGCAACGGCGCCAAAAACTTGATGCGTGTGTAGCGTTATATATTTTTTATGTATATTTTAAGCCCCTTTTAACACTTAGTCAAGTTTTAAATTTATAAAATACGATATTTACTAACACTAACCACACATATGGGCAAGTGCACCCATCGTGAGCGTAGTATAGCGTTGGTAAGATACCGAGGTCGTCCAAGGACACAAGAGCTTTTAGTACCGGTTTATCCTTAATGTCTAATCAAATCAAAAGTTTAGAAAAAGTTTTTAAAACATGAAAATAAAAACTAAAAATGCAGAAAAATAAAATAAAATAAAAACAGATAGACAAGATGAATCACTTAGATCCGACTCGCCTTTAGTGTAACCTTTGATTATTTTCGCACTTTTGCACTTTTTAAGGGATTATCTTAGTTATAGTAGTAGGCCCCTCTTTTGAAGGCGATGTTACACTCAACCCAGTAGTTTGAGTCAGCAAGGATACAATCCTAAAGGGTTGGATTATTGAAAGATAATTAATTAAGTTATTAATGCGTAATGTGGTATGCCCCTCTTTTGAAGGTGACGTTACCCTCGGCTAAGTGGTTTGAGTCAGCAGGGATACAATCCCAAGTAGCCGGGTTAATGTATTAATAGTAGTTTACATATGAGGGGATCAAGCCATTCGCACCCTCGCCATCCAATACCATTGAGTATTGAAGGAGGTCCTAGTAAGCTTGACCCAGGTCCTTGCAGGATCTATACACTGAACAAGGCAAGAACCTTACCAAACCATTCCCTTAACCTCCGACCAGGTAGTCAACATATCTCTATATAGACCGTAGAGATATGAATGGTGTAAATCTTTTATTTTATATAGACAGTAAAATAATGCCAAGACACCACGGACAAATGATAAGGAAGTTTCACCTTCATAAGAAACTAGTTATTAAAGTCATTAATACAAAACCAAATAAAATGTGCGAAAAGATTAAAAATAAAAAAGTATTACACTAAATGCTTGTCTTCACCAAGTGATGTAAGAGACTTAGGCAAACATGGCCTTTGATTGTCAAGCACTCTTACTATCAATCTTGGATCCCGAGACTACTACACACACTCTATGATGGATGATGGATGATGATGGTGGATGTGGGTTGTGATGGTGGTGGAGTGTGGGTGAAGTGTGAGAGAGGTGGTTTGCCAAGGGATGCTTTTGAAATGAACCAAGCACCTCTATTTATAGCCTGCACAGAATCCCGGACACGGCCCCGTGCCCGCTGGGCACGGCCCCGTGCCCGCTGGGCACGGCCCCGTGTCTATACACTTTCTCTTTCTTCATTAATTGCAGTTTGTTTGCATTAGTTGACCATGCCCCCGTGTCCGCTGGGCACGGCCCCGCGTCCGCTGGGCACGGCCCCGCGTGCAGAAGCGTATCTGTACTATCAAGATTTGCTTGGATTCTGCGAATCTTAGTGTTGACCACGGCCGTGTTGAGCTGGGCACGCCCCCATGTTGGGAAATAGAAGCTTCTATAACTTTGTCTTTTCTACAGACACTTGGGCACGCCCCCGTGTCCGCTGGGCACGGGGCGTGTTCAGCCTTCTGATCTCTTGTTTTTGCTTGGGAAGATGCTGTCGAGGGGTCGGGCATGCCACGTATATTCCTTTTCTTGTAATTATGTTAGATTTTGCTGCATATTTGCTCCTTTTGTTCATTTACGCTCATTTAATCCTGAAAATACAAAAGGAAGAAGAAAACACACTTTTTCCAACATTAGTACTAAAAAAGGGTTAGTTTTATGCCTTATTTGATGTAATTTATATGTTGCATTTTACACAGATCACTAGTATACAAGGAAAACAAAACAGACCGTTTCTAGATTTGAACACGCATCCCCCTGTTGATGAAACATCCCCTGTAGATGACTCATACCATGCTGGTCAACCAAGTTATCCGACGCAACAAGGGTATCCGGATTATGGATACGGGTCTAAATATTCTTACGGAGGAGACGGTGGATACGGAGGAGACGGTGGATATGGAGGAGACGGTGGTCATCAGCAATTCATTTCCCCGGGCGGTCCTTACGTTCATCAAAACAATCCGGACGTTGGAGGATATGGTGGATATGGTGGATACGGTGGATATGGTGGTGAGGCACCCCCCATCCCGGACAATCCGTACTTAAAAAAGCAGGTATCAATTTTATTTTGTTATGTTAGATAGATTAATTGTTATTATTATTATTATTATTATTATTATTATTATTATTATTGAAATTTGTATAAAAATAATAATAATAATAATAATTATTATTATTGTTATTTTTATTATTGTCAATGTAACAGGTTTTCAACTCTCTAGACGAACTAAAGAAATGGATGCAAGAAATGGCAAATGCGGATGGTTTCGTTCTGTCACACGTCGATCAGAGAAAATCGGGGGAAGGACCGGGAGGGTATGGCTTGAATGTGACCGTGGTGGTGAGCACCACACTACAGCAACACTTAGAAAAGCCGGAAGCAAAAAAACCGGTTGCCCGTTTTACCTGCTGGCTGTGTGAGACCACCCATATGAAACCTGGGAGATAAAAGAGGCAAAAATTGAACATAACCACGAACTTTGTGAGGACCTGTTGGCCCACGCGTTTGTGCGAAGGTTTACTCCAAGTGAAAAGAAACTGATCGAGCAGCTGACAGCTCAAAAATGGAGCCGCGCAAAATTTTTCAAACGATAAGGAAGCAGGGCCCCGACAGGTTTCACGTTCAAAAAGACGTTCAAAACGCTGTGGCGAAGATTTGAGCCGAACAAAGACACGGATTGACTCCTATGCAGTCAGCCAGTCACTAGAAAATGTGCTGATAAACAACGATTTCATTTACGAGACACAGGAGGAACCCGGAACAGTGAGACGCCTAGAGTGCGTCGGTTTATACCTGTCGATTCGCCGTGGCATCGTCTTTTTGAGTTGGCGCACATACCGAGCTACAGGGAGCTGCTGGTCGAGTTCCTTTCGTCATTCACATTTCACCCTCCTTGGGTCGCACAGCCGCCTGCATAGCCAGATGCTCCTCCCCCTCCGCCTGAGGTTTCTTTCAAGCTTGCTGGCGTTTTGCGTTCGATGACGCTAGCACAGTTTGCGGTTCATGGCGGTTTATACAGGCAGGAGGAGATCGAGAGTGACCCCACTCTTTTAGGGTTTTGGCAGGTGATTGCGGGGGCAAATACTTGGGAGAACGACAAGTCGAAGGGGAGGGTTTCATTTATTGGTGACCCATTGTACAGCTACGTACGTTTATTACAACAATAATTATGATTATGTGTATTGTTTATTAATTTATGTTTTTATATTTCGCTGACATTATCTGTAGGTATATGCACCATATGCTCGCTACTTCTATTGCAGGGCGCGGCTACAGCCGTGAGTAGTGTACGAGCACAGATCTTTTTTTCTTTTATTGTTTGTTGTACAGGAGGCCGTGTGCAATAGCACACGGTCTAGCCCAGTACTACGCCTCCGCCCATCACCGGCAGAAGCGCAGATTTTTGTATGGCGGCGCGTACGTGACCGTCATTGCCTATTCATTGGGTCGTACCGGAGCAGGACCCACATTTACGGACGCCGCCCGTCATGCCGACGCGGATGGGTTTTTCCGTCGTTGTGGGGGATGGAATTGATCAAGAGGTTCGTCGTTGGCCCGCGGTTTAAAAACCGCGAAGGGGGCATATGGACAGAGGAGCCCCTACCAGAGCAGTTCGAGCTAGTCTATCCTCCGCCAGATCCTGCTGCAGTGCCCGTGCCGGACCCTCCAGTGAATTTAGACGGTCCAGCGATGCCACAGCCACCACCACCTCCCGGGGTGCCTCAGTTTCCACGTCACGTTATTCCAGGTCATGCCCCAGGAGCTGCAGTACATCCGGAGATACGAGCCGAGCTTGACAGGCTCAACGATTTGATAGGTTGGTTGGTTCGGGAGGCGCAGGATAGACGAGAGAGAGAGAGAGGGGTTACCCGCGATACCGCTCCCACCACTTCGAAAACCACATCAGCAGCAGCCGCAGCAGCCAGATCCAGATTCGAATACTGATGCATAGACGAGTTGTAGTTTTTATTTTTGTTATGGATGTATAAACTTATCTTATATATTTTTGTTATGGATGTACAAAGCCAGATCCAGATTCGGATCCTGATGCATAGACCAGTTGTAGTTTTTATTTTTGTTATGGATGTACAAACTTATCTTATATATTTTTGTTATGGATGTACAAAAGTTATCTTATATATGTCATATTTACGTTGTTTTCAGTTATTCGGTTACTTAATGATTGTTGTCTTAAATTGATATAATACATAAACAATATATGTTTTGAATATAATACGGAAACAATACATCCCCTGAATACAATACGGAAACAATATTTAAACGAGATAAAATTTTAATCTGAAGAATAGTATTTAAAAAAGTAAAATGTTAAAAACATTATAATATTTAATCGATCGAATCTATTTAAAGAGCCGATTTTTAAAACGGTTAAATTTTTTATAGTGTAAAAAACAAAACTTTTTTTAAAAGCGCAAAAAAATTCGCTAAAAAAACACATTAAAAAACTATCAAAATAACCACACCAAAACACCCCTTCTTTCAACCAAAAAAACACCCAATGCCTGGACGCCTCGTATAGGCCTGTACGAGGCGTCTAGGGTTTCTTAAACTTTGTGTCTGACATCCTCTGAAGACCCCCTTGAATTCAGTGTCTAGACGCCTCGTATAGCCTTATACGAGTCTTCTAGGGCACTAAAAGTGTTCAAATAGTGTCAGAGGGTGTGTGGATAAATCTGGCCTAATATAATAAGTTTTCAAAATTAGCTAAAATTGGATCGTATCTTTGGTAAAAGAAATTGATACACATTTATGTCCCAAAAATACATGTAACGTTTTAGTATTTTCAGAATAAGGTGAAGGTAATATTCTTTAAAGTGCGATGCGTGCGATGTTAAATCACGTATGTTATAAAAATCAAACCCTGATCACACATAAACAATTACATATAATCAGGTATGAACAAAATCGGAAATCACGCATAGGGTAAACTTTAATCACGTATATTATAAAAATAATTACCTACTTTATAATTTCCCATCGTACGGTTAAACATAGTATATTTTACACTTTCACTTAGAATAAATATAATATATTTCTGCCTTTGAAAAGTTTTGATTTGAAGTTCTTTGATAGAAAACTAAAATATGAATGCCAAATGCATCTCCTAATTTTAATTAAAGTTTTGGGTTAAGACTTAAGACACAAGATTAAAATAATGGAAAGCAGATTGTCGATTGACCATGACAGTGTCTGGTTTGACTCTGCCTTTTGGTTTGACCGGTGGACTTTTGCCTGTTCCAAGATGCTTAATTAATTTATTATATATATATTTTCTTAATTTTATTTTTAAAGATCATGTTAACTCAAATGTCGAACCCAAAGGTGGTTCGAGTCAAATGGAACTTGTGCTGGTTAAGTTGTCAATCGAACAAAAAGACAAAAAAATTAAAAAAACTACGAAGGGTGTGTAACTTCCCAAATTAAAGAATCTCGTTGCCCCACTCTGGCAAAACTAGGTGGTTTTAACTAAAGCGCACGCTGGCTTTAGAGTTTGGCTTGGGCGTTCCCGTGGGAAACCATATTGTCGGCTGCCACTTGACAGTCATTGTGCCACCACAAGAGCACAACTCTCTGGCGTAACACATGGTGAGACGAAAACCCGGGTGGGCGCGAGATTTGAACTGACAACTTCACACAAGGCCTACCTCAAATCTTTCATTGCCTAAATGAAACATTTGTATAACTTATTTTATATCAAATATAGATTAAGATAAAGGGGAATGTGAAATCCACACTCTATTTTCAATCATTTATTCGGGATCAACTTATTAAAAGCTTGAATACAACCAATCTTAAACGAGTCCAAGTTTAAACGTAAGCTTGTTTAATAAACAAGCCCGAATCTAACTTCACTTATTGAGTTTGAGCTTAGTCGAGCTCTACTTGACTTGTTTACACCACTAATTTACGGTTTCCACGATACACTCACCATACAACAAAAACATGTGTGATCCATATTTACGAATAATCATTATTGAAGTCATAATAGAACCCACACTCTCTGCTTCCCATCAGGCCTCTACCACTATCTCACTTTGGGCCGCCCCTTTCCAGCCCACGAAAACCCCAAATAACTTCATTACATACTTACAGGCTACAAGCCTATAAGTCTATAACCTCTCAAAAAGACCAAAAAAACACCTTTTAGAGTTTTAGGTATTTTTTTCTTGTTTAAATACTAGTTGTAGGACCCGTGTGACCACACGGGTAGGTTTAATAAGCATAAAAATAAATTATAATACATCATTGAAATTGTTTGTATTTAGTTACATATCTTTATAAAACAATGTTAAAGACAATATATGTTAGGACATTAAAATTTTATTACTGTGTTACGAAAAAATTATTAGTTCATGTTTGATATAGAAAATTGGCTAACTAATTGATAATATGTTGTCTAAAATGAAAGCATGGCCTAATTTTATGTTGTCTAATAATTAAAACATGAGCTAATTTAAATAACCAA